>WOVY01009311.1:0-75799 GCA_013436015.1 Rhipicephalus annulatus | reverse complement strand
ACACACAGAGAAGACGACGAAGAAAGAGAAGAGGCTGACGCACACAGGCTCCACTCTTTGCTGCAAAAGGTCAGCTATTCTGTCTTCCTGCTCTTGAATTTATTCAGGGGTTGCTTTCGAACACCTTGGGATTCCGTTCGACACGGAGTCGAGGCTTCTCAGTGGCCATTCGACCGCAATTACCAGTCGTACCATAGGCCAGCGGCTGCCGGTTCCAACATGGGCTGGCTCATACCCGCTCGGGTATGTCTGAGCCAGAGGCCGTTTCTGTACAGCCTCCAATGGCAGGCAGTCACCCTGGTTCCGGGGGATTCGCCTCGATCGAATGGTTCGACATTCTCGCCGGACGGGGACAGGGCGCTGCTCGATGTAGATTTGCAGAATGCGCCAGTTACTTCCGTTCCCGCAATCCCCGACGTTACTGACATCCAGTTGCCTGCTGCAGCGGGTGAGGCGCAAAATGCAAGGCTGCCTGCCGAAAGTGGTCAAATGACGCAAGCTTCTTTTCATCGCGTGATCGCACATCAGAAACAGATCCACGATATTTATTCGATGCCTCATGTAAGGTTCCTAATACCCATAGGTCCCAGATCATTGGTTTGCTCCGACAAATTGTACAGGAGTGTGCTGATATCCGAGCAATTGCAGAAAACCAGGCTGGGCGAATGGACGAACTTCGTCACCAGTTGAACCTGTCGAGACATTCGGCTTCTCTCGGTGCGGTACTCTCGGCTCCTCGGCCTGTCCAAACGGCCGTGACTTATGCGGCGGCAGCCGCGCGGAAGCACGGTGCGTCCTACCGCGGTCCCCGCCCGTTTGGCCTGAGACTTGTTCTCACCCTGTACTGCCATCGCACTGGTCTGAAATCGCTGACCAACACACAACGCACACCACCAGGCGAGAGCATGAACATATTATGTTTCTAACCCCACTCATTCCGTCTACCAATCCTGCCAATGAGGTCACGAAGATTATTAAGTCAAACATTGACCCTATTAGGGAAAACATTGGCGAACTGACTATCAGAAAGACACGTCGTGGATTAACAATATTAACAAACGACCATAACGCTATTACTAGGTTAAAAAATGCACTTGAAAAGAACGCAATCACAAGCATGTCATTGTCAGTCCGATTGCCCCAAAAGCGAAAACCTCGCGTCAAACTCACTGGTGTAGACTCCGATATTCCAGCCGCCAACATCATCTCACAGCTAAACATGCGCAATCCGAACCTGCATTTAGACCCGACCACATGCCGAGTGGCAGTATCGTACAAGGAGCGATCGGGCAACTTCACACATGTGCTCGAAGTGGATCCTTCCACCTGTCGCTCACTGCTTGCTCAGGAACGAGTTCTTCTCGGTTGGACAGCATGTAACGTGAGTGAGGACTTTCATGTGCCATTGTGCACATATTGTGCAACGTACGGCCATACAAGAAAGTCCTGTCCTGTCGCCAACGAACCTGACAAAGTGGTGTGTACGAAGTGCACGGGTACACATCTCGGCGAAGCATGCACTCTTAGAACAAACGATCCAGGAATTGTTTGCAACGAATGCCAAAGGTCGCAAGACCTAGTTCTCATCCAACTGGACACGAAATGTGTCCTATATTACGAGAACGTGTCGCCCGCATGAGGGCCAGAACAGACTATGGATAATCCAGGAGGCGTGTACATCAAAGAAGGACGCAGCGGCCTCTATAACGTGCAGTGTTATTTACGATTTCCTGCATTAGTGCCCGCCATCCTTTTCGACTCATTTATATGGATCACATGGAGGTCGCTGCTTTTGCCGCTATTCTTCTAATTACGGCATATTCATACACGAAATTACACCATATGACACACACTTACAAGTAACTACACATCCCACAAAATTACACGATATTTCTTTCCTCAAGATATTTGCTGGTTGCGCGGGTCACACTGCAATACATGAAAAAAGGCTCCTTACAGCTTTTCGCATTTTGTTTTAGGAAAGGCGTTGCGCTTGTTATTTAAAATTGATCAGAACTATCATGACTCATAGCAATAGCTTAAAATTTTTACAGGCTAATCTAGACCATACACGTGATGCCACAAAATTATTGATAGAACACATGACGCAACAACACTTCAATTTCGCCTTCGTGTGTGACCCGCACATCCGCGCAGGCACTGTTCAAGGCATACCACACACCATAACAAAGTTCCACGCACCAAACAATCCTCGCGTCATGCTTCTAGTGCACAACACTAATTTTGACTTTTTCCCTTTACACGTAACAGATTTGATTGTTGCAGTAAAGTGTGAAAGCCTTGACCAAACATTAATACTGATTGCTGTGTATGCACCGCCGCAAAGACCTATTGACCCAGTTCTGGATGAGTTGCAATGTGTAGTTTCATTGATTACAGATTGTACTGTCATCATAGCCGGAGATTTCAATTCTAAGCATAGAATGTGGGGGCCAGCTATAGGGGATGTTCGAGGCTCTCAAGTAGTCCAATTCGTGACGGCGAATGACTTAGTCATATTGAACAACCCCAACTCCCCTCCAACTTTCACAACTCCGTATGCAGATTCATGGATAGATTTAACCATGGTTTCGCATGACCTCACTCGCGATGCTTACCATTGGAAGGTTCTCCAAATTCCTACTCTCTCGGACCACAACTACATTGAATTCTCGTTCACGCAAGCACATACCAGCAGTGCTAAACGATTGACTAATCTAGGAAGAACGAAAATTCTTAACAAATTAAAGGACGATACTTGGTTCACAAAGATACTCGGCTGCAACATTGGGTCACCTGAAGCCCTAAACATGGTTATAGACAAGTTTTATGCGATATACTCTGCTTTAAGCCAACGTTACTCAAGACGCATAACATCGCGTAGTAATTTAGGTAATGGTTGGTGGACACCAGAATTGACTATTGAACGTAAGCGTGTTCGGGCTATGCGACGACGATACCAGCGAACAGCTGACCCCGTTCTTCGAGACATGTATCGCAAATTGTACGTTGATGCATTCTCAGCCTACAAGGACAAAATCAGGAAAGCAAAATCATCGTTTGATAAAGACATTTGTGACTTTCTCACTAAGAAATGTTTATATGGTGATGTTTTCAAAACCGCATTTCAAAAACACCACCAAGTAACTTTTCTTCCTCCTCTAGATTTACCTAACGGCACTCTCACAGCTTCTGTAATGGAGTCCGCCCGGCTACTACTCGATACATTGGTAGTAGTGGACAGCTGTTCTGAAGATAACATGCACCACACTATCATGCGTAACATTGCGGCTAGTCCTTACCCGTGGCATACTTTTGACCCTCCTTTTACAATATCTGAGATAGAGTGCGCGATGAAACAGGGTAACTCACACTCTGCCCCTGGACACGACGGATTAACCTACTCGTTCATTAAAGGATTATTTGAATACCATCCTCAATTTTTCTATTTTATCTTCAATACCGCCTTAAGAATCGGACACTTCCCACAGGCTTGGAGAAGAGGGAAAGTAATATTCATACCAAAGCCAGGACGTCCGCTCAATTCGCCTAATGCATATAGACCAATAGTTATGAACTCTGTATTCAGTAAAGTATTAGAAAGACTCTTAAATGCTCGTCTGTATTATTTCCTGCACAATAATAATCTTCTTCACAATAATCAATACGGTTTTACGCACAATAAAAGTGCTACTTTAGCACTATACACACTGCGAAGCAAATTGGCTGCATACAAGGCAGCCAAACTTCCTACCATACTCATATCTCTTGATTTTGTAGGAGCATTCGATAGTGTTTGGCATCCTGCAGTCTTGAACTTTTTACGCAAGCACAGGTGTCCACAAAACTTGTACTTTCTACTCAAATCCTTTTTATCGAACCGCACTGTAACTTTTTCAACCAACGTTGCAGAAGAGACAGTTCGTACAACGATTGGCAGCCCGCAAGGATCCCCTATCAGTCCGCTACTGTGGAACATAGTAATATACAGCTTACTCAATCTTCCCGTGCCACCCGACGTACACATACAGGCGTACGCGGATGATACCATCATTGTTATCACAGATAAGTCAAGACTCCGATTACAAGCAAAGGCTGAGCATGTCCTGGCTTTGGTATCTGGTTGGGCACGAGAACAAAAAGTTACCGTAAGCGCCGAGAAGTCGTTCTTCGTGTTCTTTAATAACGGACACATGGGTACATCAAAACGCTGCCCATCTATCCGCATGGATGGCATTTTTCTCAAACACAAGAAAGAAATTAAGATTCTAGGCGTATTATTTGACCCCTCTTTAAATTTTCATGCCCACATTGACTATATTAAAGGAAAGGCTGAAGTGTCCACGTCCCGGCTCCTCGCATTTGTTAAATCGCACCGTTCATTAAAAAGTACACTCATTAGACGACTCTACCGTCAAGTGATATTGCCCTCTCTCACGTATGCATCTCCGGTATGGTGCCCTTTGTTCCCATCAAAATTCATTAGGGCGCGAGTTTTATCAGTTCAGCGAACCGTCTTAATTTCCTTAACAGGTGCATTTTACACCACACGTACGTCATCCCTACAGATTCTCGCTAACGCGCCTCCGTTACCACTAGAGTTGGACAGACAATCTGCAGAATTTTCCTTATTTATACTCCGGAACGTAACTTATTATGGTGTAAAAACATTCAAACCGGCTGACATACTATATCCATGCAGTCCATGGGCTCATCACCCCAGTAAAAAATATAAATTTACTTTCACTAAACTCTCACCATCACAAGAAGCGGTTATTTTCAAAACAAAAGCCATTCACGTATACACTGACGGCTCATACACGTCCTACGCGGCGGGTGCGGCATATATCGCTTTGACAAAGAATGGAAAAATCATAACTGTTAGAAAATTTCAGATCCGCAACGCTTCAAGCGCATACGACACGGAATTAATAGCATTCCAAGAAGCCCTTCATTTCATTTTTACAAACAACTTTAACACGCCAGCCCACATTTACACAGACTGTCTATCGCTTCTAATGAAGCTTTCAAGTCTCACTGATAACGATGAAAGAATTCGGAACATTAAGCTGCTTCTTAACCATATAATCTCGTCAGGCAAAATTATAAAAATGTTTCATGTACCTGGCCATATGGGAATTTTGGGAAATGAGCTAGCTGACGCTGCAGCTGCATTAGGAGGGAAATCAGGCTTCGTGCGTTACGCCAAAATATCTATTCGGTCAGTACGAACTCAGTTTCATAAAATCTTGAATTCATATTGGCACACCCATTGGCAGACTGAGGGACCTGAGACAACGCTATTTCATTGGATCACAAGTCCGTACAAAATTCCTCAATGGTTCCCGCCTCCTAAAAACCTAACACACTTATTATCTGGTCACGGACACTTTCAGTATTATCTTCATCGATTCAATATAACTGCATCGGACAGGTGTATGTGCGGTGCACCTTGCTTGAACGAACAACACTACTTTAATGAATGCCCGAACACGCAACACATTGTGACCCATTTACGTGTGCCCAAAAGTGATACAACACTACCTGCGCATTATTATGGGCTATTGACCAATAGAAAATCTCGCGCGTATCTACTTCAGTTAGTGACTGTCATGCGCAACTCTGTTTCTATGACATCCACATGACACGCATTAGCTACCAACACTTTATCAGGACGTCGCTTCATACTCCGAATCACCTCCCTATCACAACTTTTGCGTGAGTGCTCTCGATTACAGTCGCAGTTATGCCAACAAAGGTGGGGGAAAACCTCGGCGACTGATAACGATAGCATCACTGCTCCATTTTCCCTAAGTACTCGAACCATAGGATTCGCAACGCTTGCGCAAGTACCTAATCCCGCCCCCCCCCCCCTTTTTTTTAAAAAAAAAAGCTTGTTACTATTGCGAATGTCGCCTTGTCTAAGTTCGCAGCGGCAAACAGGCTGCCCAAGGTTCCCTGCTGCATCGCTGGTTGGAACGACAGCCCGACGTGCCTGGCTACATGACTCCTGGTGAAGAAATGGGCTTCGACATCACAGAGGCCACTGCTACCATCCTCATCAACGTTTACTCATCCTCAAGACCACTGGCTCGCATCCCACTTCGTTGTCTGTTTTTGGACTTTCTGCACTCAACGACAATGCATTTAAAATAAACACACACACACACACACAAACACACACAAACACACGCAACACACACACACACGCACACACACACACTCACACACGAACTCCAAAAACTCAAGTGGGGGAAATACACTGCTGCTGCATATCGACCTGCTCATTCCTGAGAAGCTAACTAGTTATTACAGTTTCATGCTGCACTCACTAGGTTTTACCCATGTTATTTTTTTTTAACTAATTGGCTTTTTCAAATAAAAATAAAAATTTGGGAAGTTTCCCCTCTTCATTTATGTTAGATTGGCTTGAGCCCGTTATACCTCCTGGTGGTACGGGCTACCCCCTTTTTACTTTTAGTTATTTTTACATATAGGGGGCGGAAAAGCACACACACCACTCTCTCTCACTCTTACGGTCAAGCGTATATTGGACGTTCTAAGTCGCGTACGATAAACTAAAGGAGAAAAGACAGGGATGGTGAACCGAGTAATGAGAACCAATCGCGCTCCGGTGGCGATTTAATTCGCAAGTATACCATCCGCAACTCAGCCACGTTCAGCTTTCACGTCATTTGTTGTATATACCTGTACATCGTCGCTAAGCCACCAGTCACATATCCTCACGCACCTCGCCATAAACGATAGCAGCGCTATAACCCAGGTGCGAGAGGCCCCAAAGCAAAAAGGAGTGGAGCGGCCAGCTATATGCTGGCGAGGAGTGAGAGGCAAGAGAAGGAGGGGAGCTCGGAGAAGACGCGCTGGCTCGCCTGACCGCCAGCCTTCCGGCCATTCCCGCGAGCGAACTTGGGAGCGCATACCACGAAACCAATTGCGTCACGAACTCTGCCTTGACCTTGCAATGGGACCGCGCCGTACTCGCACACTTATCAATGACGTATATACATAACGCTGCCGTGTATGCTACTGGCGTGCGCACTCGTCCACGCAGAGATTCCCGGGGGGGGCTCCGCCTAGTCACATGCAGCGTAATACGCGAAAGCCTTCTCCGGGCTTTGGGAGGAGGAAAGGGCTCGACGATGCCGATTGATGACGGAGAAATGCGAGGCCACGGCCAACTGCGCCACCACCGATATTTGCCTGCTTCAAGATTGCGATTGTAGCAGCAAACTTTTACCCCAGAAAACTTCCGGTCACCTCATTTACCAGCTCCTAACGTCGAAACTGAAAGCACGTTATCGCAGCAAGATGCCATGTAGGGCCAGTTGGATTACGTTTTCAATTGAAAATTTTGCTGAAGCGGACTAAAAAAATGGCAGATCCCAGGTGCAGTGGGAATCAATGATGTGCGAGGCACGAATGAGAAAGGTTGATATGTCACTTTAAGATCAGCACAACGTTACGAGGCGGAGCTAAATGATGCCGTACATGACTTTCGTGTCATGATTATCATGTTTAGATGTGTCGTTTACTTTCGTCATCTATTCACGTCACGTGTGACCAAATTTATCATATGTGGCGCTAGCGAAACACCCGCGAGCAGGCTATGAGCGTGGTATGTTGTCATGTTCTTACATGCCACGCATCTCAGGATTATTATGTTTGCACCAGTGATATATTTCGTCATCCATTGGCGTCAAGTAACACTAAATTTGGTATATTTGGAGCTAGCAAAACGACCACGAGCGCATCACGAAGAGCCCTATATACTCCAATGTAGCGTTGACGCACGCGAACGCTCGGCACAGTGACGCTACAATAGCAAAACGCGAGCACTCTATAGTCAGAGTGCTGACTATAGAGTGCTCGCTGACGTGACGACCGGTGCGACCAGCGTCCATCGGCGCGGCCCCACGGCAACCGGCGCGAAATGATGCATTTCGTGCCGATGCGTTACCCAGACAATACTGCGTGTCCGTCTTTTCGTGACGGAGGGACAACGGACGCGCTGAAACGCGCATGCGTGAAACAACACCGCGCGGCACGCGCCTGCGAGTATACGGCAGGACCGGCGCCTGGCGCTGCAACACCGGCGTGACGCGACTAAATGAGCCGGCAAGCACGCGCAACACGTCACGTCGAAATGTATTGGCGCCTTGACTGTGGCATGTAGTCATGTTCTCACATGACACGCATCTTCATGGTCATCATGTTTGCACCTGCCACATACCTTCGTCGTCCATTGACGTCACGTATTACCAAATTTGGCATATGTGAAGCTTGCAAAATGGCCGCGAGCGCATCATGAGTGTGGCATGTAGTCATGTTGGTTAGTGACAAGCACGTCATGATTATCATGTTTCGATGTGTCATTTATCTACGTCATCCGTTCGCGTCGCATAATATCGAGTATGGCACATGTGAAGCTGGTGAAACGCCCGCGAGCGCATCATGAGCGTAGCATGTAATCATGTTACATGACACGCATTTCATGTTTATCGTGTTTGCACCAGGATCATACCTTCGTCATCCATTCACGTCCCGTAATACCAAATTTGGTATAAGTGAAGCTAGCGAAACGGCCGCCAACGCATTTTGAGGGTGGCATGTAGTCATGTTGTTACATGACACTGAATCTCGTGATTATCATGTCGTACCAGCCACATACCTACGTCATTCATTCACCTACCGTACTACTAAATTTGGTATATGTGACGCTAGCAAAACGCCGCGAGCGCATCATGAGTGTGGCATGTAGTCATGTTGGTTAGTGACAAGCACGTCATGATTATCATGTTTCGATGTGTCATTTATCTACGTCATCCGTTCGCGTCGCATAATATCGAGTATGGCACATGTGAAGCTGGTGAAACGCCCGCGAGCGCATCATGAGCGTAGCATGTAGTCATGTTGTTACATGACACGCATTTCATGTTTATCGTGTTTGCACCAGGATCATACCTTCGTCATCCATTCACGTCCCGTAATACCAAATTTGGTATAAGTGAAGCTAGCGAAACGGCCGCCAACGCATTATGAGTGTGGCATGTAGTCATGTTGTTACATGACACGGCATCTCGTGATTATCATGTCGTACCAGCCACATACCTTCGTCATCCATTCACCTACCGTACTACCAAATTTGGTATATGTGACGCTAGCAAAACGGCCGCGAGCGCATCATGAGTGTGGCATGTAGTCATGTTGGTTAGTGACAAGCACGTCATGATTATCATGTTTCGATGTGTCATTTATCTACGTCATCCGTTCGCGTCGCATAATATCGAGTATGGCACATGTGAAGCTGGTGAAACGCCCGCGAGCGCATCATGAGCGTAGCATGTAGTCATGTTGTTACATGACACGCATTTCATGTTTATCATGTATGCACCAGGATCATACCTTCATCATTCATTCACGTCCCGTAATACCAAATTTGGTATAAGTGAAGCTAGCGAAACGGCCGCCAACGCATTATGAGGGTGGCATGTAGTCATGTTGTTACATGACACGGCATCTCGTGATTATCATGTTGTACCAGCCACATACCTTCGTGATTCATTCACCTACCGTACTACCAAATTTGGTATATGTGACGCTAGCAAAACGGCCGCGAGTGCATCATGAGCGTGGCATGTAATCATGTTGTTACATGACACGCATTTCATGATTTTCATGTTAGGGTCTGTCCCTTGTGTTCGCCATGCAATCATGTCATACCGTACCAGTTTTGCAACATGCCATGTGAACGAAACCACCGCAACAGCTGCAGGACCTTAAAATGTAAATCATGACATTAATGACATGAATATCATGATTTTCATGTTATGATTAGTGAAATATGTTCTTCATACAGTCATGTTACGACATACCAAGGTTGGTATTGATACCATTATCAAGACGGCCAGGAGAGCTAAAAGACGTAGGCGGCTAGATAGTTAGGTAGATAGATACGCTCAATGTCACCGAAGTTCGCTAAGAAATGTTACGCATTTAAAAATCAGACGGACAAAAGATGCTGACAAGCACAGCGCTTGCTTAGGTTTCAGAGTGCCCTGGGTACCAGAAATATATCGCAGCAAGATGGCAAGTTGGGCCAGTTGGATGTCCTCGTCTAAGCGCTATCCTTGTCAGCCTCTTCTGTCCGTCTGTTTTTCTAATGCGCATAGTTTTCAATTATGAACGTTATCAAGTTTCTTTTAAAAGCAGGGAGTAATATAGCTTTTTAGATAAAAAGAACGTGCACAATGTTAAAAAAATTGCATTGCAACTTTCATATAGCTCAAAATAAAACATTTATTTGAATATATCTTGCCAAACAAAGGAAATATAGTGTAGAAAATGAGCGGGCTACTTTCCAATTGATTTGATTTGTATGTGTGACTTGACGTCTCAAAACCATCACACTTAAAATAACGGAATAAAGATGACATAACGATTCGTGTCAAGTTCAATCTCAAGCCGGGACGGCTCAGTGCTTTCCCATAGTAGAGTACCCAGTACTCTAAATCGTTACCCCCTTTTTCTAATCCCCCCTCCCCATCACCATGGGACGGCTTTCAGCTCTCCCACAGTAGAGTACGAAGTACTCTAAATCTTTAACCACTAAACACCTCCCATAGTTAAGTACGAAGCACTCGAAATCGTTAAACAATTTTTTCTAAATATTTAACTGCTTTTTTTTTTTGCGCCCAAGCGTACGTGATGCCCACAGGACAGCTATATGCTCTCCCATAGTAGAGTACAAAGTACCCTAAATCGTTAACTACTCTTTCTATAAACACACTCTAAATCGTTAAACACCTTTTTTTTCTAAACACACGCACACAACTTAAACTGTATAATTCGCTCGAAGCCTCGTTCAACAAGCGGACATCTTGCATCCGAAGTTACGTATTCTTGGTCTCTAGAGTGACTCCCTCGGGACGACTTTCTACTCTCCCTTAGTAGAGTACTTGGTACTCGAAATCGTTAAAACACTTTTAGATGCGGAAGCATCTTATACTCGCGCTTTGTAGTGCGCCGTCCGCGCCGTCCGCACCGCTTCTCGAACATTCGACAGCTGACGCGCGCGCATGCGCCGTCGCGCCGTCGCCCACCATCTGTGCCGCGCGCGCTTCTCCTTCGAGAACATTCGACAGCTGACAGCGCATGCGCCGTCGCGCTGTATATATACTCAAGGTCGGCGCTCGCTCGCTCAGTTGCCGCTCGTCGGTTGGTTTGTACGGCGCGTCGACGTCCAAGGTCGCGGTGAAATGAATTCCAACGAATCCACAAACACAATGATCGACGTCCCTTCAACCAGCGCCGCCCTTTCGCATACGTGTGTACGTGTTCACTCATTTAACACCCCCTCCTACAACCACGTTAACCAATTTAGCCATCGACCCAAGTAAGTCGCAATTTAACACCCCATTTCACAACCACGTTAACCAATTTAGCCATCGACCCAAGTAAGTCGCACTTTAACACCCCGTTAACCAATTATATGCTCCGCATCCTCCTCAGTGTTCCCCCGAGGGAAGCTGCGGGCAATTTTTTTCAAAAGCGCGCCTTGCCCCCCGATGCACATCGGTGGGAGAAACCAGATGCCATCAAGTGTCTGTGTTTATAAACAGTGAAAAGGTCCACACTTGGTAAATCCTACGCTCGACGTTGTGCATGCTGGGGAAAATTAAACGTTATCGAAAGGTGCCATAACGCGATAGGTGACTTGGACTGGAAACACACAGGGGACGAGCGCTAACTTTCAGCTGAATGTTTGGTGTCAGAAGAACAGGACGAGTACATCCGTACACGGAATCACGCCCTGTAAACGCACGTGAGAACAAGCCGCGTTCAAAAAGGCGAACTCAATTTTGTCCTGCCTGCTTCTTCCGTTTCGCCCATCGTCCCTGTGCGCGCTGAATTTCGCGCATAATCCTTAGAACATTTCAGGAACATTATTGCTTTACAAGACCGTTTTTACAGTCGAACCGAAGGCGCAGTTCGTTGTAGTACCACTGCTTTGGATGTTGAAAGCAGCATATCATCATACTTATGAAATTGGCCATCGTTTCTCGTTGATGTTCGGTGTCGTTGATATGCTTTTGTCGAAACCCAGATGTATCGATAAATTCCATATAGGGTGGTTTGATACAGTGATGATACGCGTGTTCGCCTCGTCTAGATATATTTGACGCGGCCTTCACGACGAGCGTATACAGTGGTATAGGTAAAAAAAAAAGTCAATTTTGATGAAAGCCAACAACCAGAGCGGCAGTTTAGCAGCGAACCTGCATTTAAAATCAGGCACTAATGTCTAGCTTAACGTCGCCAGCGATTATTCTCGCAAGCACGGATTGGAACGAGCGATGTGGCGACGTATACTCCAAGTAGTGCCGGGAAAATACATGCGACCGCGTTCCGCATGCATGAATCATACAGTATTATGCGAAGTACAGGATGCATAGAATATAGAACGATAGCATCCTTTCCGTGTACCATCTACTACATACCGCACGTTGCAACACGGCGTTCAAGGTTCACCTAGCCGGCATAGCTCGAGTGATGAAGTGTAGAGAGACGAAATCGTCCCAATGCGAACCTGTTCTCAGAGGCTGCTGAAGTGACCTCATGATGCGTCTTCTTATCTTGATCGAATTCCTTTCCCGAGGGACAGGAAATGCCGATCGTGCATCTCCTCCAGAGGCTTCGTAACAAACCCCTTTTCACTTGAGCGGCATATTTAAAGAAATAATGAGGATTATTCTGGTGTAGCGAAAGATGCGAAATATATTGCTGAGATTAAGTTTTAACTTTTCACTTTCAAGTGCCAAGAACCACGATTCGGAGCCAAGTTGAGAAAAGCATTGCCTTCGTAAAGCTTTTTTTGTCATTTGGCCAGCTTCCATTGCTAATAACATGCCTAGCAACATAATTGGCAGGACTTCTTTCATACAAACGATTGATGTTGTTGCCTAGTATTATATAACGTCCCATTCCTGCGATAGCCCTGAATAAGGCTGCAGGATGTATGTATAAATAAATAAATTGTAAATAAATAAATAAATAAATAAATAAATAAAATTCGAGAATAAGTTTTCGCGAACGCGGGGATCCACGCCGTAGCGGCGATTCCCACGCTAGTTTCAACCACCTGAAGCTCTTTAGGGTGCACCCGAATCAAGAAAACGAGTGTCTTTTAGGGGCGAAGATCCTTGAGCCGTGGGTCGTCCGTCCACGATGTATGTATGCATGCATGCATGCGTGCGTGTATGTATGTATGTATGTATGTATGTATGTATGTATGTATGTATGTATGTATGTATGTATGTATGTATGTATGTATGCATGTATGCATGTATGCATGTATGCATGTATGCATGTATGCGTGTATGCATGTATGCGTGTATGCATGTATGCGTGTATGCATGTATGCGTGCATGCATGTATGCGTGCATGCATGTATGCGTGCATGTATGTATGCGTGCATGTATGTATGCGTGCATGTATGTATGCGTGCATGTATGTATGCGTGCATGTATGTATGCGTGCATGTATGTATGCGTGCATGTATGTATGCGTGCATGTATGTATGTATGTATGCGTGCATGTATGCATGTATGTATGCGTGCATGTATGCATGTATGTATGCGTGCATGTATGTATGCGTGCATGTATGTATGCGTGCATGTATGTATGCGTGCATGTATGTATGCGTGCATGTATGCGTGCATGTGTGTATGCGTGCATGTATGCATGTGTGTGTGCATGTATGCATGTGTGTATGCATGTGTGTATGCATGTATGCGTGCATGTGTGTATGCATGTGTGTGTGCATGTATGCATGTGTGTATGCATGTATGTATGTGTGTATGCATGTATGTGTGCATGTATGTGTGTATGCATGTGTGTATGCATGCATGTGTGTATGCATGCATGTGTGTATGTATGTATGTATGTATGTATGTGTGTATGTATGTATGTATGTATGTATGTATGTATGTATGTATGTATGTATGTATGTATGTATGTATGTATGTATGTATGTAGCAGGTAGCCATTTCTCGTTTAGTCCTTGGAATGTCTGCAGGATGGCGGTGCTTGTATATGATGAATATATTATGGAAAGATGCGAGATGGCTGTACTTGGAGTGTTCACTACATGGACGGATGTACGGACAGACAGACAGACAGACAGACAGACAGACAGACAGACAGACAGACAGACAGACAGACAGACAGACAGACAGACAGACAGACAGACAGACGGTTTACAGATAAAACCCTCCGAAGCTTCGTCCCCTTCATCATCACTCACTCCCTGAATATGCTGTGATTTTTTTTTTAAATTCGGAATATCTTATAGTCGCTCGTACTCGCAAATCCGGCGTACACTGCGCATTCTCGCGTCTCGTGCCAAGTGTCGTTCCCCCCGCCCCCTCCCCTTCTGGTCTCGCATGGCAGACGCAGGCAGCGTCTGCTAGTAAAAACTGACTGCTCGTGCTGCAAAACCGTTCACTGGAAGTAGGCGACGGATCGCGCGCTTGGAATTCAGTCTGATGAAGTTCTGAGAGAATCGCGTCGTCAAACTTGTACAGCGAGCATCCAAGAGAACATCGATGTCGATACACTCATGTGAAAGCGAGAAAAGAAAACCAGAAAAAGAAGCAATAAAAAGCTCGTTGGTAAAAAGAAAGTGCGAGGAAAAAGATTGCTGATAGCAATCGGTTCTCCTCTGTAAAATATAGGTTTGCTCTGCGAGTTTGGTCCTATACTACGTTTCCTTTATTTACTTCATCATCTCTTTCGAGTAATCGACTCCTATGTAGTGTATACGTCGTATAGGGCTTCGTACAGTGCGTCTCTTGAACGGCTTCGTCTGGCCGTTCAAGGAAAACAACAAAAACCGACATCCGGGGTTGTTTTTGTTGGTCGAAAGGGTCTCCTCTACAAGGACGGGTCACGTACAACTGTTGGGTCGTTCATTTCCGCGTCGTTGGTGCGACAACGAAAACCCCCGCACGGGTCCTTTCTTCTTAAGAAACATCTTAAGATTGTCTCTTTCGCCTAACTGCAGTCAAATCTTGGCTGTATTGGAGAGAGGCATGCCACCGAGGCTCGCTCCGATAGAGACAAGACTCCGGCACATGAAGGAAGGAATGCCCCGCAGGATGAGCCCGGTTTGCTACCCTACATTGTGGAAAACCATTCATCATCATCATAATCATCATCAACCTGACTACGTCCACTGCAGGACAACGGACAATGTATGCACTAAGGGACAAAGAAGGCAAAATAACTACCAATATGGATAGGATAGTTAAAATAGCGGAGGAGTTTTACAGAGATCTTAGATCTTTTTACAGTAGCCGGGAAAACCATTACTAGACGATAAACAGGAGAACATTAAGCCGAAAGACTCAGATGTCTCGCCAAACGCGGAAATTGACAGTCGGCTGCGTCTGCATCAACACGATTGGTGAAAAAAAAATCATCGTCACGTGATGACTCCACCATGTGACGTCATCAAGTAATGTTATCCGAGTCCGAAATTTCTTTTCAAGAACACTCACCGCTCTATGAAGCACGGTAGTCCCAAGTTTCTTTCTGGAAAGTTTCACCTATTCGTCCAATGCAATAATTGAAGAAATTCTTGTTAGCGTTATCAGCTATGCATTATTTCAAACAGCCTGATCAAAGGACTCGTGCGTCGATACGTTTCTGCATGTTTTTCTTTTTGACACGGTTGGTGGCTGTAACTTCATAATATCTGGCCATATATACGAACTTTCATCAATTTCTATTCTATCTGTGCACATTCCGCGCAATTGGTGCACATGCTTTCGCGTCGAGTGTCCTCGGCGTACTTAATTCGGCGTCCTCGGCGTAATTACAATGAGAAACCGTTACAGCGGTGAAGATATTTAGCGACACATTCCAACAATTTCCAGCGATGTGATTTTCACAAGCGCAACTGAGATACTAAAAAAAGAAGAAAACAAAGAAAAACTCGTCGTGTTTGAATACGTGAGTACTGCCCACCATCCATGAAAAAGGTTGCGGGAAGTGAAATTTGATAAAAAAAAATCATTCAATTAAACGTTCCAAAATGTTCTCGCGATCTGTAGAGTGAATGAAAAATAAACTTCATTCGGTCCTAAAGAACCTCGATCAGACACCCATTGAAGGGGTAATGCTCTGGATCAGAGGCTTCATACACTAAAAAAAAAAAAAAACTGAGATCTGCATTCGCTGCGAAGCTAAAGTTCCATAAACACTTTCTGTGCAGCGCGTTTCGTGGTCAAGTACGGCACGACTAACACAGAGCGTAAAAGTGTGCCACAAGGCCCGCCCTTCTTTTTCGTTTTGTCCTTCGAGAGCACTGGCTCGGCCGCGAGCGGAGGAAGTGGCCATTTCGCGCCTTCCGCTTCCGGATTTTTCTTGTTCTTTCCCGCCCCATCTTCCGGTGGGCCACAAAGGGACCGTGTCTCGCACCCCTGGTGCTTTCTTTACGTCCCATCTGGGAAGCACCTGTACACTCGCAAGTCGCGAGCGCACGGCACTCAGATGCGTGACCTTTCTTCACGTCTCATTGCCTTCTTCACCGCATGCACAAGAGTATTCCTCCATATTTTTTTTGCCTATCTTCAGGCACAGAATATCAACATTCGGCATGGTTCCCTTTATTTCCTTCGTCCCTTACTTTCGTCGTTTCATTTTATTTAATTTTTTTTGTTTGCCTATTCACAAGCGCTGTGCGTTACGTGGTGCATTCACGGGCCCCAATCGCACACGGTGAACACGACGACGCCCTGCTTTTTACGTTTCTTCTTTTTCTTCCTTTCTTTGCGATGAACCCGGTACGTCCATGACGGCTCCGCGAGTTCCTCGTCTATAGCGAAGCTCCGGTTTATACGTACGTTGTAAAAGAGAAGCTAGGATTTTTTTTTTCGGGGGGCGGAGGTTCAATCACGCCTTACGTACGTTTGTGCGTGTGTTTGTATGTGGGCGTGCCCACATACATTCACAAAAAATTTCAGATAAAGCGGGAGTTATTAACCACATCTGCAACCCCCCCCCCCCTCATACCAGGCTGCACTAATGGTATGCTGCTGAAACTTATCGTAAAGTCACGAGCAAACGCACGTGCGCGCGTGTGTGCGTGCGTGCGTGTGCGCGCGTGTGTGTGCGCGTGTGTGCGCGTGTGCGCGCGCGTGTGTGTGCGCGTGTGCGCGCGCGTGTGTGTGTGTGCGTGTGCGTGTGTGTGTGTGTGTGAGAGAGAGAGAGAGACATGGTAACGCAAGTATAAAGTCGACGCCACTTCGAATAGCAACTGAGGCCTTTGAAATAAACTAAGTTCATGTGCATACATTCTATGACAGACGTCGAGGACGTGTTAGATGCCAAAACTTCACCAAGGCTAAAAGACAAACAAACAAACAAACAACCGATAAGACGAGACAGCTAAACAGAGCTTCTGATATGCTATGTTTCTTAAAGAACGCAGAAGTGCGTCCAGAACCTTACAAAGTACTCACGTTACAAGACAATTAGACGACGCATAGCACCTGGGTAGAATAGGCGAAAAGATAGAGAGCTCTTTGGCACTGTTTCGCCAGTTCTTCCCCGGTAGTTTTCGTTACCCAATTTTTTTGTAAACCCATATTTTCTACGTCATGAAACTGGGATAGCTCACTGCTATCCCATAGTAGAGTTCATCATACTCTAAATCGTCGAAGATTTGTTCTAAACACACATATACAAACTATTCCAAAAACAACTATTACTAAAGTACTCACGATTAGGACCACGCGGCTCCCCCTGTCACGTGCGGATAAACATGGCGTCATCTATCCACGTATTCACCACATACATAAAGACGTGGCCCAGAGGCTGCCCTCTTCAGTTTCATCTTTCTAAACAAACAAACACCCACATCCACCTCCAACACGCCTTAAAGGCCGCCACTCGCGCCTCGGATGTAGGTTGCGCAAGTTATGTTTAGACTCGAAGGAATGCGCGACAAACTCGCGGAGGAGGGGGAAATTCTTCGCGCGGTAGGAAAGCGAGAGAGAAAGTAAATGCAGAACAAGAACGCCCGTTCTGCTCTTTCGGCGCCTTTGGCCCCGCGATATCTCAGCAGCATCCGAATTGCGCGCGCGAAAACGACGCGAAAACGGAACGATTGCGGCTGCGCGCGCGCGCCGCATGCTTGCACTGTACCTGCACAGCAGGCGACGCGGCGCGTCTCCCCGCGTCCCGACGACGGAACGCATCATTAGGGAGGGGAGAGGGCGAGTTAGGCTTAGCGGCGGGCGCACGATGCGCCTAAACGAGGCCTTTGTCTTTCTCCGCACCGGGAAGGAGAGCTTGGCTAGATGAGCGCCAGCGCAAGCCGCCCGCTCGCCGTCTTGTGACCGACTTGATGTATGACTCGTCGGTGTTTCTCGTTCTTTCGCTCTTCCTCTTCCTATATACGCACCTATATATGCTTTAAGGCTTCTGCAGTTCCACGGGTGGCGTATATAGGCACGTCGAGCTAAATGCGGCCGTTTCCCGCACCAGATCCTCTCTTTTTCGACGGAAAACCGCAGAATCACGCCTCCGCCTCCTTCTCTTACCCTGCTATCTCTAGCGAAGTCATGACGTGGCATATATATCAAGCCTCGAGCACGACTACACCAAGTCAGCTCGCCCGTGGTGCACGAATCGCTGCAGGCTCGGTTCGTACATTAGGGGCCGCGTAGCCTTCAAGCCTCCAATACACATCCACTCTTGTATACGTCACAAGTATGCACTATATACGATCTCACACAAAAAGCGCAGCGAAATAAACAAAGCCGAATCCCAACCGACTTATGTGTGTCCTCGTATATACGGGGTTCGAAGACACTCGCGCTCTTCCACCTGCCTTTTATGTACTGCGTTCCATCTTTCACGGACTAGCGCTTCCACTTGGGCGCCGCGCGAACTATAACAGCGAAGTCTCGGGCGCGAGAGGCGACGTGAAACTGCGAGAACGGGGGACGCTCAGCGGTATGAGGGCCCAAATGAAAAAGGGGCAGGAAAAAGAGGACCGTTGACAGGCGCGCGGTCATCTGTTATCGTTTGCAAGCGTCGCCTGGATATGGTCCGTGTGTAACTGTGGACGAAGCCAGAACGAATTTTATGGAGGCTCGCGAACCGACAGGTGCTGTACAGTTATACTATATACTATATAGTGGATACTAAGCGTCCGGAAGACGTCGAGGATTCGTCCAGTCGACGCTCGCAGGACTCATTGCTCATCGAGCGTCGGTCGTTTCGAGAGACGGTGCTTATAGAGGCGAGAAAGAGTTAACGAAAACAAGTGCCACGCTGTTCGGAGCGCGGCTGTCACCGAGTATGTGTGTGGACGCGATGTAATGAATTTACGAATCTGATAAATACGAGTTGCGCATGCCGGCCCTCTTTACCCGTTATGTATATTGTTAGAGACCACGAAACCGGAGGTACGGAGATAAGGTGAATTTATTCGAGGCAATTTAGAGGATATTTACAAGTGCACGGACAAAAAATGAAGGTTGGACGACTCGAGCAGACAAAGTGCCGTCGTGGTAGACGTGAATCTCGCGTGGTTTATTACACGACTTCATCCCAACGTTATCGCCACCACTCGCCTGTTTACATGCTCATCATCGGTTCATTTCCTTCGTGCCGTTTGTTTGTTTGCTTACTGTAGTTTGTTTGTGTGCCTATCACTACGCATCACGTTGTTTCGTGTTTACGATTCGCAGCGATATGTGACGCAACGAACATGCCACGTCTCTATGATATATATGGCATGATTTGCTAGATGCGGTAGTCGCTTTCAGATTTAAGCAAGGATCATGGTGTGTATGTGCTCATGATTGGTGTTTGTCCCGTCAATACGCTGTCATTTTTTGTGTAGGTTACAGTTTTTATAGTTTAAAACTACTGCACCGCTATATCCCTGGAAATGAATGCGCCACGAACTTGTAAGTTACCGCGAAGAAATAAGTACGCCAAAGCTACTTTCACAATAGTTGCGGAGGAAAGTTTCGCTAAAAACCGTCCTCCAGTTCTCCCACGGTATGTATATATAGTTTACAGCGTCGGGCAAACATCAGATAAGATTAAGAACACGCATTATCAGGTAGTGGTGGCATATCACGTGCACTTACGCACTAGGCTTACCAGAAACATTCACAGTGTAAGCACAGAGTGAACCAAAACGATTTAGTGCAGCTATTTTTTCCCCTAAACTACCACGAGTTTACAGGCAAGACATTAGTTTCTCGCTCTTCTTGACTATCGTTCATAGACGCGTCATCACCTCTACATAACTTATTTCTCAATAGAACACGTGTAATTTTAGCACTTAGCGTTTAGCCAATGAGAGACGCCGCAGTGGAGGGTTCCGGAGAATTTCGACCACCTGGCGTTCTTTAACGTGCATCCAAATGTGAGCACACCAGCCTACAGCATTATTGTTCATCGAATCCGCAGCCTGGATTCGATCACGCGACCTGCGGGTCAGCAGCCGGGTACCTATAGCTACAAGACCTCCTTTGCGGTGCTTTCAAAAGGGACGTTGATGCGGTGAGACTGCCGCCAGAACTCCCCCACGCCAACGTTTAGACGACATCCAGGCGACAACAGCATGGTTATCTATTGTGATTGTATAGGCTTGTTTGTTTCCTTGTTCACTAATAGTAATATTTGTGGTTTAATGTCCTGGAACCGCGACATTATTACGAGGGATGCCGTAGTGGAAGGCTCCGGAAATTTCGACCACCTCAACTTCCTTGGCCGGGATTCAATCCTGCGACCTCCGGGCTGTTTATTTGTTTTGGTTTACGCGAAAGAAATTAGTGTTGCGACAGGAGCTGAAGCTCGTTTGCGTCATCAACGGAGACCGAGTGCACGGGAACTCTGCGATCCTCCGAACCGATAAATAGCCCGCGTGGTTTTGGGACGTCGTGGCATGCACGAGACCTCGAGCGAGGGGCCCCACAGAAAGAATTCCGCAGCCGACGCCGACAGACAAAAAAAAAAAAAAACGTAGGGGGTGGGAAGTGGGGGGATGGGCTGGAATAAAGGTGAAGGAGGGAAGGGGAGGAGGCATCGAAGTCTGGTTTCCCAGGAAGCAGTGGCGCGCGGCTTTCGAACGGCGCTCCGCGTTACCACGCACGTGAACAACGCTTAGGCAATCGAGACGTCTGCCTTTACAGCAATAGGACTCAGAGACCATTCCTAGAGCCGAAGGTCGCGAGTTCGACCCCAGCCGCGGCAGTCGCATTTCGATGGAGGCGAAATTCTTCAAAGCCTGTGCACTGGGCTACGTCAGCTCACGTTGAGAAACTTTGAAGTTTCCGGAGCCCTCCCCTACTGCAATCCTCAGAATCACACTTCTTTCTGGGACCTAAGACCGCAGATTGTGTTATTGTTACTTCACCACTCCGAGTTCAAGCACGAGGCAGTGGCCTTTCTTTGCACCATCTACTCCTTGCCACTTCTTTCTTCATCAAACATGTGAACAATGTTAGCACAAACAGTGTTAGCACTAACAAGAGTGAAATCTTGTTTTATCAGGATTTGACGCTTCTGGGCAGCACGATTTTTTTTTATCTCTGCTTGTGCTGTCGCAAGAGTGCAAAAACGAAGCGAAATCATGTTTATCGCGCAAGATACTCATGCGAGACAAGGCACATGCTGACTGAACCTCGATGCAGGTTAGGAGGCAGCTCAAAGTCAATATCATTCACATTTGGGCCTATCGAGAATTTATTTGTTACTCACGACATCACGTGAACAAACTGCGGGCGTCACTGTGCAAAACTGTGCCAAAAAAATATAGCATCTGCGGTTTTAGGGGCCCCCTAAATCGTCCCCTCAATATAGGAAGAAAGAGGGCGTTGATTTACCCTGTGTTTACAGTATTTGCGGCACAATCAGTGACGTCAGCTTTTTCGTTCTCGTGACGTCAGGATGAAATAAGCTGTGGATTGGTCGATATACGAGAGGTCTATGTCATGCTTCACCATGCAGTCACATGCTCGGTCTGCCTTGTGACGCATGAATATCGTGCGCGATAAACTAATTCAACGTATAGTTTTCCACGTTGGCGACTGCGCAAGTCGAGATATCAGCGTACCGTCGAAAAGCGCCAAATTCTGACTGGCTCAACGCTCAGTACTGGCGTTCCACATGTGTTAAGAAAGAAAGGAGTGGCAAGGAGGAGATAGGACTTGCAGGAGAATTAGTGAAGGCGAGATGGAAACTACTGCCTCGCCTTTGAAGTCGGAATGTTTTTTTTTGGGGGGGGGGGGCGGGGGGGCTTTTACTTCTCCAAATCAGCATATGATTACGAGGGACGCCGCAGTGTCAGACTTCTGAAATTTCGACCATCTGGGGTTCTTAAACGTGCGCGGGTATCACACAGTAAACTGACCTCCAGTATTTCGCCCCCCAATGAAATGTGAGTGTCGCGGCTGTGATCGAACACGTGACCTGCAGGACAGCAGCTGAACACCGTAGCCAGTATACACCACCACGGTGGACAAACGGGAAACGGCAGCAGGGAGTAACATGCTCGTCCTTTTTATTATTTTCAGAGACTGTTCAGCGGCTGTTGATTGAGGAAGCTGAGGCTAACTTACAAAGCCCGGCTTAGTGGCCAAGGAGCGCGAGAAGAGTGTTAAGAAGCTTCGTTGAGAAGGGAAGAAATTGAGCAGTGAAGAAGCCGACCTGCGGTGCAATTACGTTACAGGTGCACACACGGTGACCAACAGAATGACACGAGGTATGGACGACGTATGTTCTTGGTTGAGATGCAATTCATCAGCATAAACGTGGGAAGTTCTTCGCTCGTATTTAGATTAGTGGGTTAGGGCAAAAGAAAAAAAATGATACAGAGAAATGAAGAGCGCGAACCGAGGGGAATGCACGCCCGAAGCGTCAGCGGTTTGTGTGCAGGCCACTTTTGTGTAATCCATTTTGCAGGAAAGAAACGAGGAACCGAATTCCCAAAAGTTCACTTTCGTGAGAGCTGCTTCTGTTGAGCCAATGGCGACAATTGATTGACTGAATGATTGATAAATTGATTGAATGATATGTGAAGACTAACGTCCTAAAACGACCATAAGATTATGAGAGACGCCGTAGTAGAGGGTTCCGGAAATTTCGACAACCCCAGCCTGTGCCAACCAAAAAAGGAAAAGAAGAAGAATATTATTGATAACAACTTGCGCTATGTGGTCATGTGCTCAGTGGGTGGGCTTCGCCAAGGTTTTTTTTTTTTGTAAATAGTTGCACTTTTTGAAAAAAATAGGAAGTCGAGAATCACGTGAGGTAGTAGGGGTAGCCACAGCCAGCCATAGGCATGATTAGATATTAACCTGTTGCCAACATTTATGAATAATATATATTGAGAAAATTGGGAGGCGACTGTTCTTGGGTATGTGCGAAACATCTCATACGAGGCAGAAACATGGTACACATAACTGTGTAATTTATTACACTTTTATGATATTGCACAGCTAACACTTGCCAATAATAACCATCACTGCTATTCTCAGTGCTATACGGAACTTTTAGACCAATTATTTCCCTGCATCTTCGTATTTCAACTCTTTCATCCGACACACAACATCGTTCATACGGCTCCTACAGTGGAACGAAGTCCACATCATGCGCATATGCGCAAGTGAAACTGAAATTTCGGAGGAAAAATACCCCCATGCACCCCCCCCCCCCCCGTCCATTAGTGGATACTTAGCACCAAAACTGCCTGTTTTCTGAGCCCGTTTGGCGACAGAGGTTTTCTGTTGGCTTCATGGCTATTTTGTGGCTACTTTGAACTTCCGATACGGCGTGTTAGGTGGCCATTTTCATGATTACTCGCATATAAAATGCACCGTTTTAGAGCTTCTTTGTCGTTTCAGCTGATGCGCGCTCACGTGTCTATAAGCTGTGTGCGCGAGCAACGATATACTTATAATTGCTTTATCTATATGAAACTTGTATACTCATAATAAATAGCGCTTCTATCCTATTTGGCTACAAATTTGGCGATAACGTTAAATCACATTTGGCTTGATTTTTGGCTCTTTCTCAAGTCTAGCGAACAGCCAACCCTACCAGAGATAACTGTGTCCGGGAGGGGCCGTTCAGGCCATCCCTACACGTTCGGGTAATATAATGAGATGCGGGCATTGTACAACCGCTGTATCGTCGCTCGGACGAACCGCCGCTTTGAACGGAGGCCACGTGCGTACAGGCGAGTGGTTCGCACTGTAAAAAAAAAAAAAAAAGCAGCGAGCGAGAGGACCCGTTGGACGAGATTAAATGCCGCGCGTTTCCCAGGACGAGCAGCGTAGCAAAAGCGAGCCGCGTTGGAGGAGAGGCTCCGTGGGAAACCAGCGGTATGCGCGCGCCCAGGCCGATCGTGGCTGCGGTCCCGATCCTTTCACGTGGCCTCTCCGCGCCCGTTTGAGGTGAAATTCCGGCGAACGTAAACAAGTGCGGCGTCAGATTCGTGTTTGTATTTTGTAAGCACCGTTTTCCAATAATTGATACTGTTTCAGTCGCGGGATTGTCATCTTATAATACACTGTAGCAAAGGTGATCGTTCATCGATACAGCCGAAGGTAAATAGTCGATTGATCGATGTCCTCGCGTTCGGTCGTTGCCTTGCCAACATGAGCGTATGACCGTCGTTGCTGTGGCAACAGAAGTGTGGCGCAGCATGTGTGGATGATTTGTAAATTGCGAGAACGGTAGAAGGCGACAATTAGGTGGGAGCATTGATCCATGCGATAGAAATTGAAAAAAGAAAGAGTCGCGTATAAGACATGAACACGCCAAGCTTCGCTTGCTAACCCTTTAAGTCTATCATCATCATCACCATCATCATCATCATCATCATCATCAACAACTACAACAACAACAACAACAACAACAACAACAACAACAATATCTGTATACATATATGCACATAAAAGACCCGGAGATAATGAAAAGTGAACATGGTGGCAACTGTCTTCTAAAGGGGTACAACTATACTGTCGATACTCTTTAGGAGAGAAGACATCAAGATATGAGGAAAGGGAACAGAAAATAAACAGCTGCATGGTGACGCAGACCCAGGTGGAAATAAGCCGTTAAAACGAAGAAATATATAAAACGGTTGGTGAGGTTCGTTTCGTTCTCGAAAATCAACAGAGTTTGGAACCCCTAGTGGTGATTCTGTATTAACTCTTATTACGTGGAGCGCACGTATAGATTTAAGTACACGGGCGTTATCGCATTTCGCTCCCATCAAAATGCAGCCACCGCATTCGGGGATCGAAGCTACGACCTTGAGCTCAGCAGCACGAACCTAATCTTGGTAAGCTATAACACGGCGCATATAGCTAATAAAAAAAGCACAACTGAGCGAAACGTGCGAAGTTGAACAGCACGAAAGACAAAAAGTACGCAGAAAAACATTCTCACACAGAAGCACGGCGTATTTCGCGCTGTTTAACCCGTCTAATTCCAAACCGACTTGCCTACCTTCCCGAAGCCAAAGCACTCCTACATTTGAGTGTGTTTTCATTTACTGTAATCAGGAACGAACTGAATGTTCGTCATCGGTTCGAATCCTTTGCGGCGGCTGCCCCATCTTGAAGAGGACCAAATAGAAGAATGTCCGTGACCTCAAACCTATGCGCTTGTTTATAATCAATCAATCAATCTTTGATATGATGAAGTCGTGCTGGATGACTCCAGAAATTCAGACCATCAGGTCTTCATTAACGTGTAGTGAGTCACTGGCGTAACACAATATAAACTAGCCTCTACCATTTCACCTCCATGGATGTGCGACTGCTACGGCGGGGATCGTACCCAAGGCTTCCGGGTCAGCAGCCGAGCCCTGTGACCACTGTACCAACGCGGCGGACTGCCTTTAAAATGATCTTGTGTTAAAATGTTTCTCGAGCTATTGCGTTATAAGGCAGATTTCTCACTTGCATCGCTATTTTGGTATCACTATACCGCACTATGCAAATATTTACCTGTCAAATGTAACAGAAGCATCTATATATTGTCACGGGGTGAGGGGATGCAGCAATATGTTATTTATCTCTTGTTCCACGCATTACTGTGACACCTTTCATGTATTCGAAAAGAAGCAAAGCTGAATTGAGAATATTGACTGACAGGTGAACCTACAGGGCCGTTCCTGTGCGACTGGGCATCAGCTCACACTGTTAGCACAATGTTTACTTTGCAGAAGCTATTATTTCGACTCGTGTATGCAGTACCAGTTTTGCCAAACGCGCATCGGATGACACAATCAATCCCTCCAAATGCCTGGCACAAGGGCAATGCAAAATTCCGAATAAGTAAGAACCCCTATAACTTGCACTCGGTCAATCGGAGCTTACAGTTACATCGAACCGATGGCCTTGTCCCGCGCCGCACAGCACTGTGTATTTTTATGAGAGAAACTCCTGATAATTTGAACGCGTCGGTATCCATAACAGTTAATTCAAACCGCAAACCCCTGCTTTTCATCGCTCATCGCAGAAGCCGACCATGAGTGACCACGATGTGTTGCAAAACTCTGCCGAACCAAATTAACTTCGTACGTAGAACAACAATACCGCAGCATTTTTCATCAGATCAGAATGCGGACGTTGCGCTGGAGCTCTTAGAAAAGCCACAAACTTCTCGATTCTATGCCACTGCCCAGCATACCAGTCTGAACGACGTACTTTGGAAGCCAAGCTCCGTCGGCTGAATACACGACCACTTACAGAAAAGAAGATCGTGGGACCTTGGCCGACGGTTTCACATACGCGCACAGCCACGAAAGCTCTTTGGTACTTTCTAAGGACCACCGGACTTCACGAGCGTTTGTGAAAAAACAGCGTGAGGCCGTGCCATGTAGTCTCAAGCTACTTATCTACCTCTTTCTTCATCTTCTTTCTTCCTCTCTACCTCTTT
The DNA here is from genome assembly GCA_013436015.1 of Rhipicephalus annulatus. NCBI lineage: Eukaryota > Metazoa > Arthropoda > Arachnida > Ixodida > Ixodidae > Rhipicephalus > Rhipicephalus annulatus. Next base: position 48,799 of record WOVY01009311.1, on the reverse strand, counting down.
CCTTTCTATTATCCCCCTTTCCTCCACCGCCAGTATAGGATATAGCCAACCGAGCCAAGCTTTGTTAACCTCCCTGCCTTCCCTTTCTATTTCTCTCTCTCTCTAGTTCATGGAGTGCGACAGAAGAAAAACAAGCAACTGCAAATTAATGATTACTTTCAAGTTTGATAACGCTTATATACTCTCTGATGCAAATAAACGTGTTTTTGTATCATAAATAGCATGACATATTTCACATTAGGGCTCACTGCTGTCATGAATGGATTTCGGTGCTTGTTTCTGGCGTTTCACTCAGTGATCAATCAATTCTGCTCACTGTTAGAGGTCAATGAACTTAATTTACGGGGTCATCTGCGACAAACACGCCCACCTTGCGATAAAGAGTCCAGGGGTTGCTTCCTTACTTTCTGCCAGGGCTGTGTGGTGCGATCAGAGTGGCCGTTCGGTGGACTTACAAAGGCGCCAGAGTTCAACAGAAAAGCAGCGAAAGTAGCCATGTCAATGATATTAGTGCTAAATGTGTAGCCAAATAGAATCGCAGTGGTATTCTTAGCAGAGTATTTGCAATTGATGAATAAATGAAACAATTTTCAATAAGTGAAATTAGAAGATTAAAATCAGCAACAAAATAGCCACGGCGCCAACTGGAAATGTTCGTCTCCAAACGGGTTGGAAAGTAGCCAATTCGGCGCAAAGTAGCCACCTACGGCAACCCTGGGTAGGATGTCCGTTTATTGTGGCGCCCGCCCACTTATGAAAACTCCGCCTAATTTGAGCAAACTCAGAGTCCTCGTCGAGTTCGATTTAACGAAATTTTACTGCGTAACAGTTCGTTTTTTTTTTAAGGCGAACGCCTCGGATGTCTTATCAATCGCGAAAATTAACATCGTCAGTATTGGCGTAAACGCGAGTGGGCCATGAAATTGAAACCCCGTGATGACGCCACTGAATAACGGAACCATTACATCGTCACAAAAATTGAATAACGTGACGTCACATGATGACGTCTCCACAAGACGTCCTTGCTTGGTCAAAGACGCGCCGATCAGTGAGGCACTGCAAAGCTAGATGACTTGCAGAAAGCTTCAAATGCATCCGGTCAAGGAGGAAATGCTAAACCATATTAGGTTCAGAGAGCTTTCGTATAGTGTGATGGTCGAGGATTACTATACACTGATTGAGAAGAAGAAGAATATAGATTTGGTGTTCTGAGTCTGAGTCATCTTAGGCAAATACATGAGAGATCCTGTCAGCTCTTTTTTAACAAATATTTTTTGTTATACTTTATTAAGTTTAACTAAATTTGCTTTACGTAATGAATCTATTTTTCATGTCAACATTAAGGAAGTAAATATTGAGAATTTCATTCAAGAAAGATCATTGGCCAATGCAACTCTCAAAGGACCGAACTGAAACTCGGTTGACCACTCATGATACTCAAGAGTCGCTGAAGCTATGCACAATAAAACAAACTTTATTTGTAAAAGAAACGAAAAAAGTATTGTCACTTAAGGTACATGAAAAGTGGCTTATTCTTTAACATTTTCAGTATGACATATTTTCTTCTAACTCTCCATTTCGCGCAATTCATTATTGGGAAAGAAACTCACCTTCAATGTTACACACGCATTTGAGTAGCATGTGTATATTTCAAAAAAAGAGCCATGATGCCGAAGTAGCAATATATTATACATATCTTTTAGATGACCAAGATACTACGCAAAAAGCCAAAAAACCCAGATTCCTGACACTATACACTGTAAAATTCTAGGCATTTACCAACTCACTCCAAGAGGAGAATCGATAGCCAAGTAACAGCACGTATTTGAGATGCGATTTTCAATTGATCAACGCATAAGAGATGATTGATATCTGTCTATATACATGAGTGTGTGACGCTACAGAAAAATAATAATTGACAATCATTAAGAGGCGAATAAAGGCTTGGAGGATAGCTTGAACTTCACCTTCACTATAGCACTATCAGGACCCGCTCACATTGCCTTCTCTTTCGCTAGCCAGGACTCTTTCCGGTGGACTCCTCAACCGTGTCAAGAGAAAACGTATATACGCGTATCATTGACCGTTTCAAACTCGCTCGATAGATTCCGTGCCGACCGGTTGTGCCCTCGCGACCTCTAACGACAGTGCCGCTCTGGCCGACTGGGCTGGTCCTACGACACCTCCTGACTCCGGTCCCCGACGAACGACGACAGCGCAGCTCTGGCCGACTGGATTAGCCCTACGCCATCTCCTGTTGTAGACAAGAGCTCTTGCCAGTGGTGCCCCGTCCACGGACTCCTGCGACCGTGTCCATCTTTTCTATCTTCTCACTTCCGTCGTTCGCTTTCCCTGTGCCTCGCTCTCTCCTTCCTCTTTCTATCTCTCTGCCATTTAATCCTATCCTTTTATTCCCTTCTCTACCCCCATCCCTCGTGAGCTACTGTTGAGGTGTCCTCCCCCTGAGAGACAGTTACGGGGCTCACTTTTCTCTTTTCATTTAAAATCACCCCCCCCCCCCCTTCAAACTATGCAACAACGCGCGCTGCGAGTGCAATTGCAGCGATTCCCACTGTTACGCCGTAAGTCATGACTTCGCCAATTAGCGAAGTACTCACTTTAGAGTCCGTAGCGCGAGTATATACACAGCTGCTCGAATTCTTAATGCTGTGGGCGGTGATGTTTATGCCTCAATGCGATCGTGATGGGTGTGTCTTTAAATCGCTACCTCGTTACACAACACACATTCTTCGATGCCTGTTGTGATTTTACGCTTCTGCCACGCAATATTACATATGTTCACGAGACTTCTCGCATTTCATGACACCAGAATTGAATTTTCAAGCTGTGCTGTGAAGGAAACGTTTAATGAGAAGAAGGAGGAGAGATCGGCCTGGAAAGCGAGTTTCTAGCCTGCTACTCCTCACAAGGATAAGGGAGAAAGAAAGAGAAAGAGGAGGGAATGATGTGCGGTGATCGCTCTGTTAAGTGGTAAACAGCTGCTTGTAACGCAGATGGCGCTTCGATTGTAATGCTCTCAGTAGCAGCTTTACACATGTAATAATGAACGTATTCAAGTAGTAGTGTATACTTCATCCATATGCCGCGCGCTACATTATAGACGTCGTGCTGAAAGCGTTTGGTGAGAGCCGGAACCGGTACAGTCTCTAATAACTTGACGAAAACACAATATACAAGGTGTTTCAAAAGTGTCCGAAATCCTCGAAAATCAAGGGGGAAAAATGTTACATTTGCTCGTCGCCTCCACTTCACATTTTTTTTTCTGTAGCAGCGGGCGTCTTAAGAGGGTTAAGGACATAACTTGGTATAGTAATAAAAAAAAACTTAATACGTTCAACTTCTCGATTTATGCAGTTAGGCGGTTCTGGTTAATGGGAGAATTGAAGTTCTTCACGCGAGAAAATCCAATGCAGCTTTCAGATATCTCAAAGCTTCTATATCTCGAAGTTGTAAAGCTGCATTATATATGGTTGACTTTCATCACGCTTTGTTGATTGATATGTGGGGTTTAACGTCCCAAAACCACCATATGATTATGAGAGACGCCGTAGTGGAGGTCTCCGGAAATTTCGACCACCTGGGGTTCTTTAACGTGCACCCAAATCTGAGCACACGGGCCTACAATATTTCCGCCTCCATCGGAAATGCAGCCGCCGCAGCCCACGACCTGCGGGTCAGCAGCCGAGTACCTTAGCCACTAGAGTACCGCGGCGGGGCGTTCATTACGCTTTGTGGCGTGATGAAATTCAACCATATACCAAGGTGAAACCGAAACAGAATCACTGATTAGCTCAACGACCAGACGACCAGAATGACGTCACTGTTTGTGAAAACAATTACAGAGACGTAGTTGTTCAGTGTTCATTAACATATGTGCACCATGCGCGTTATAATTACCAGCACACTCCCCCTCCTTTCACCCACACAACGAAGTCGTTTGATGGTGTATGTAGCAACGCTCCTTCTTTCTGGACGTTTCGAAAAAAAAACCTATGGCAGTTCTACTACCGTTTCAGTTCCGGTTCCGCCTTTGAATTTGAATGAAGTTAATTACTTCGCAATTAATACTAGAGGCCACTTTTTCGAAAAGTTGCGATGGTTTCTTCGCAGGAATGACCAATTCTTCTGTTTGACACTCCACCAATTAAACGCTAATTATCTCCACTAATAAAAAACGTTAATTTAACCTAATTACTCTGTTAGCGTCCCCAATGATGTATTTAACCATTTCAAGATGCCTGTAGTAATTGCGAAGGTGTAAAAGAAACGTCACATTCCCTTGGCTTTGGGGACCTTGGACACGTTTCTGGAAACACCCATCTTATTGGACATAAATTTATTTTCGTATTCCTTATGAGCATAATCTATAAGTACATCAACGAAAATAACACTATTGATGCATTGAACGCTATGCATTGGTGTCTTTTTAATCCTGCACATAACTTAGCGGGCTACTTCTTAACTCTCGAGGGTGTCTAACAAAAAGCATATTCCATCATTCCAAGTTCTCATCTATGACGCTAACCTTCATTCACATATGATCATCTTGTTCACATCTACCCTGTGGTTTCACAGATGGTAATTTATGATAACACATTTTTATAGCACTGATTAGTGCGAATGCCACTGAAATCTATGCTGCACTGTAGACTCTTCAGAATTTTTTTTTCATTGCAGTTTCTAGGCTTGGCGTGGCTTCGTGGAAGAATACCCGACTGGCACGCAAAATTCTGGGGCTCAATTCCTGCGTTTTGATATCATAATATTTATTCTTTCAATTCATCGGGTTAACACAGCGATCGTTAATCAGACATGTAACGTAAACATTTTGCACTAAATAAGCACACGCGTTTTACAGGGCTTATAAGATGACAGCTCGGAGATTCCTGTTATCAGCTTTAAAATGAACAAATATTTATCTTCATCGGCAATGGCATATCAGATGGAGAGCTTGACAGATCTTTTAACTATAGCACGTGGTTTGCCCCGCTTATCGTCGTTCAGCAGACCTGAGCAATTTTTTGTGTATACAAGCGAACGGCGTCCAAAAGTCGCCCGCCGCATGTGCAGGGGCGCTCGAGAAAATACGCTGGGAGTGTATACAAACAAGACTACCTTATTGATGCTAGTGGCTTACGCTGAATAGAGCGCGCTCAAACCCACACAGATTGCCACACGTTCGTTTTTGCACCCAATTTCGCACCGTAAGTATTCCTGACCTGCCGAGGTTGTCTAGTGGTTATATAAGGGGGCTCAACAATAGTTGATAACCCAAGGTCGAGGGATGTAATCCCGGCCGAGGCGGCCATATTATGCCACCATAGCCGCACTTCGGTGGATGTAAAATGTTAGGGCACCGTGCGCTTACATGTAGGTAACCGTTAAAGAACCCCATGCCGTCAAAGTTTACTGAGTCGACCGTTGAGCCCTCCTTCGTTACATAACGCTTGCGGGGGCGTATGCGAACTTCAAGAATTATTATTAGGTGCAATTGCTAACACGCGTCCCGAACGCTGGATATGACGTACGTGTTACAAAACACCTAAACGGGACAACAAGCAGCTAGAGAAAAAGAGTCGTAACCGACAGTGTTCAACAGGTCTTATAAAATGTGTTCAACATCTCACTTCGAAGCAGTCATTAAGTGCGACTTTTATTGAATTCGAAATTACAAGATAATAATATGTTCGCAATGCTTTCCGCATAATACTATTCGATATGCCGCGATTTCGGATTCTAAATATGCATATTTTTGTGTAGCTAGAATAGCTACACAAAAATAAAGTTAGAAAAAATGCTAGTGATGGTTTCCTCGCGCAGCATTGTAAAACAATAATGTTCCCCTATCCTTGAAAACACTAGAATAACAGCTAGAAGCAAACGTGAAATGATTCCCTGCCGCGGTGGTCTAGTGGCTAAGGTACTCGGCTGCTGACCCGCAGGTAGGGGATCGAATCCCGGCTGCGGCGGCTGCATTTCCGATCGAGGCAGAAATGTTGGCCCGTGTGCTCTGATTTGGGCGCACGTTAAAGAACCCCAGGTGGTCGAAATTTCCGGAGCCCTGCACTATACGGCGTCTCTCATAATCATATGGCGGTTTTGGGACATTAAACCCCACATATCAATCAATGAAAACGTGAAATGACTCGTCTTATAATAGAAGCTTAACAAATTGCGGCTCTTGGAGATATGTCGGTCAGCCAGCCGTAGATAGAACTTTCAGAAAAAAGAGTTAGAGTATCTGCGCAAGGCATGAGATTATCAGTGTATGCGTATATATGTGTACGCATGTACTTATATATATGTTGTTCCTTTATTCACGTGCTCACAACACAGTGACTTGTCAAACAAGTGCATTATTGTTCCCTGGTTTCTGAGAATAAATTATGTTGGAAGTTATCGCTCTGTCTGTCTATAAGTGTCTTCCTTTCTTCCTGCTGTTTACGTGAGCCACGAGTAAACTTATTGAAGATGGAGAACTTATACGCCTTTTTTCATTATTACTACGGTCATTACATGTGATATAAGCACAATTTCAGCTTGAGGCCTATACTATCTTTGGCAACCACACAATAGGTGTTCTAAAGAGGTATTCTCGAACGGCAAGCCACTCCTTAAACGTGTTGTTAATTTCCACTACAGGTCGGAATGAAACTTTGTATATAGTAGTGTGGCTATATGTGTAATGCGTTCATCACTGTATATACGCATATCGTAACCATCATCGTTCCCCTGGAGTAGCATGTCAGGCGGAAACCCAGGCATATATCTCCAGCTCTTTATTCAAATATTTATCTCTCTCTTTCTCTCTCTGTTGTTAATTTGTACCTCCTCATTTGCGTTTAATTTTTCACACGACTGTACATCGATGTACGCGGATGATTATGTATCTGTCTCTCAGGTATGAGTTGTCAGAAAAAAAAAACTCCAATTCTTAGATTAACGAAACAACACGTATTTGTCACGTGCCGGCCAATTGCGTTTACTTCTTTATAGTGGCTTTAGCATCTAATCGTCAAGTCATTTCGAGAGATAACCTTTTAGTGACATCACAACCACGCATATATAGCACACGTTTATCTACGGCGGCGACGTTGAAGCACTGTCGCGCAAACTAGCAACCAGTTTCTCAAAAAATCAAAGACAGCCAGGAGATTTGAAGCCAGAGGCACGAAAGAACACATGCGTCAATAATTTACTATCGATATCTGGCGTTGTACACCTCTGACTTGAAGTTCAACTTTCAACAGATAATAGACATCTTTCGTAGACAAAACTTTGTTACTTTATGTATGTTTTATTGCATTCTTAAGTGTTCCTAGTAGGTGCGTGTTGCTTTTCTAATTCTGCGAATTTCAGACTTTCCTGCTGTCTTCTACGGCATATTAGTTTCGAACTTATTAATTTTACGAACTTATGAGAATGTTAACAAGTTTTCGTAATAAATTTTTAGCACGCCTCCCATGTACACTGACATTCTCGTTGCTATTAATCTTAACAGTAAATAGTCCCAACATTAAACGGAAATCACGTCGACTAATGTTGTTCTAGCTTTAAAGATATTCTTATCTCTTTCGTTTTCGAACTGCCACGATCAGTGACGGAAAAGCTATTATCAGGTAACATGACAGCCGGCGACAAAAACAACATGGCGTCTACAGACAAAAGCAATCATGCGAAGCTTTAAACGTTCCGCTCACAAAATGTAGAATCGATTTCACGATCTTTCACATACAGCGTTTTATCGAATTGGATTGAATTCAATTCAATATAACGGTGTATGTAACCAAACATGAACAGCGTCAATTCATTTCTCGACCCACGAAGCAACAACAATAGATAGCAGCATCACGCACCGTATAACCTAAACGATCTCTGACGATCGCATGCGACGTTCGCTGTGAAAGATACACTGGCCCAAACGAAACCCACGTGCGCCTTCAAGTCGAGTCACGCGCCTCCACTCGAGGCGTGGCTCGTACGCAGCACCAAGCGCAAACACACCTGCGCCACAAGCGAAAGGTATCGGCAGCGAAGAGAGCAAATAACTTATCCGTACCTTTCTTCGTCCCGACGGTGGTCTGCTGCGACATTTCGGCTCCTCTCAGCGCCAGGAGCACAACAAACAAAAGCGTTGTCGAGGTCAATGCGTCGTCGTCGTCGGCGACGGGACGATCTCGGTAGACGTCGTCATGCACACGCACGGAAGGTCATCGGGGCCGGCTACGCCCCCCACCACCGGCACCACCACTACGACAATCGGAGCCGAATTCCATTGATGATGCGGCCTCCGCCGCCGTCGCTACCGCCGGCCAACCAACGAAGTGGTGGAAAAAAACAAAAGGAGGAGAGTCACCGGCCGTCACACACGCATACGCACTCACTCTTTCACTTTTTTCTCTCTCTCTCCCTCTGCCCTCGCTTCCTCCCTCCAGAGTGGTCTGTCTCGTTGTGAGAGGCACTCACGACGATCAAGCGCGCGCGACCACGAAGGTCTGTGCGGTATTGGCAAAGTCACGCAGCCTCGTTCACACGCAAAAGGAGGACGTGAAGTCGGGACAGTTCTCGGGGCGAGCCAAGGCTTCAACTGGAGTTGCTCGAAACACTTGTAATGCAGAGACCTCTACACCGCCCCGAGAAAAGCGCCGATGGGTGAACAGCGGTGAACCATGTCTTCGCACTCCGTCGAAATCCGGCAACGGGACAGCCCGTCAGAACGTCGTCCGAAGATTCCTGAATTGATCCACAGGGGGCGTGTAGACAGCGGTAAGTACGTCGCGATGTCACTTATTACGGTCGCTTTACGCAGCAGTTATACGGTCGCGTGCGGCATCCCTTCACAGATTTTGTGGGTTCTTGGAGGAGTTGTGGCGTTGCTCCCTCGAGATGAACCTGCGGGCTACGTAACGCGGGTAGAACCCTCGCTTCTACATCGCTGCTCGCGTATGTATTCACACTTCGAGGCACGTACAGACGCGCGACACGAGTTCATGAAGCAGGAGGAAGTCTCTTCGAGAGGACGGCAAACGAGAAAACAAAAATATCGCGGCTTTCTTGCCAACCGCGGCGAGCTAGGTGGGGTGGGGGGCGGGCGGACGTTGGAGCGGGGCGGCCCGCTGGTTTCCGGTTCCGTCGTCTGCTCTGCCGGCGCGCGCAACGTCTGCTATTTCAAAGACGAGGCGCGACGCGAGGCAGCGCGCGGCCGCACGCCCGGGAGACGACGCAACCACAAGGGGCACGTGCTTCGCACGCCTCCTCCGGCCCCCAAAACGAGACACCCCCTTCCCCTGATCCCCCTCCCCCTTCTCTCAGCTCCTGTGTGAACAGGTGAATGACACGTAGTGGTGCACGCGAGTCGCGTAGTGGTGCAAGCGGGTGCGGTAACCGCATGACATTGTGAATTCGACGTACTTTGAGCGCGTCGGCGTACCGACGTCTCTAAGGCTATTGATAACATACGTTCGGTCTGCCTACGAGCTGGCCCCTGGCAACAATGCCCAGTAAGCCAGCAGCATTCCGCCCTCGAATGCTTGCAACGCATACATGGCACGTGTGTATGACTGAACACAGTTCAGTCATACACACGATACGCATCCAGCACGCAATTACTGATTGATATGTGGGGTTTAACGTCCCAAAACCACTATATGATTATGAGAGACGCCGTAGTGGAGGGCTCCGGAAATTTTGACCACCTGGGGATCTTTAACGTGCACCCAAATCTGAGCACACGGGCCTACAACATTTCCGCCTCCATCGGAAATGCAGCCGCCGCAGCCGGGATTTGAACCCGCGACCTGCGGGTCAGCAGCCGAGTACCTTAGCCACTAGACCACCGCGGCGGGGCCAGCACACACTTGCTACTCTGTTACGACGGCTGAAATGTGCATGAACGAAGGACAACATTTCTGCTGTACGTAATGATGAAAGTACTGCCTTTACAAAACACTGAATATCGTGAATGCCTTGTAAAAGTTTCTGGGTACACGATACATATCTTCTAAACTAAGTTTGTTGCTCCAAGTTCCCATCGCGATGCGGTTTGCGCAGACTCCCGAAATGATGCGGTCAAGACATTCTTCGTCCAGCTGACTACGAATCGTAGTCCATATGCGCAGCCTGAGAAAGACGAGAGGTCAGTCTTAAGCAGGAAGTATGTGTATGGCAGCCAACCAGCCATATTCATGCAAATGCGAAGGAGCCATGAAGAACTAATCGGAAGCCCACTGCATCACGAGGTATAACAAAAGCAGGGTGTGACCGATAGGCGTCTCTCCTTCTCCCCGCATAACTGCGAATAGCTCGTCGGGTGCAATAACACCCGGTCGTTCTTAGCGGTAAGAGGGGGACGTCGTCTATTTTAGAACGATCTCTGCATAAAGAACTTCTCTTTTGTCCGCGGCGCGGCTTTTGGAGAGTTTACACAAGCGGTGACGCCACGGAGTTCAACGCCCAGAAAGGAAATTTCCCGCGCGGCGTTCACTTGGCGTTAACGCGACGCCGCGACCCACGAGCGTCCCACGTTAATGCACCTACCCCCACCCCTTTCAGCCATGCACGTTCACTAAGCGCTTAAGCCGGTCGGCTAGCCTTTGTGCAAGGGGCCGTTTCACGAGTATACTGCGAAACCGCGTGATATAGTGTCGACTCTGAACACTTCCATTGTGCGCTCGCGTGCTGTGATCTCAGCCACAGTTATTCTTTCTAACCAGTCAGTACCCCCATTTCTCCCTAGGTTCCGGTAACTCTGTCCTTCTCTTCTTCAGCGTTAACTCGTACGTTTTACTGTGTGCTCATTATCTGTAAACCTTCAACTTTGTTATACTTTTTCTTGCTTTCAAAAACATGGTGACCGCAGCCAGTCTGCATGGTTGCCGCACATTCACGTCTGTTCTGAGTGAGTGAGTGAGTGAGTGAGTAAACATACGTCAAACCTGAAAGCGTCGATATCTGATACTGTACGCTGTGTGTGGCAATTTTTATTTAATATATGCATTCACACGCTCCGACTGTTATGCACTAAACGACACATGTGCGAACTACTATCAACAAAAAAGCAAATAGGCTCGCTCCCTCCATTCGGTTCATGTTCATCGAGCACTCCTTGAAGCATACAGGGCGCGCGAAGTATGCGAGCGATCATCTCGAGGCATAATAAAAGTTTATCCAATCAATAAAAGTTTATCCAATCCAATCTCGAGGCATCTTAGGGGATGGAACTAAGCTTTAGTGACTACTGGCGCAGGATGAGTGCGTTCGCTACTAGACTGGTTGTTTGGGGTGCGTGTTCAACATCACAAATAAGACAGAAGAGCTTTTGTGGGACAGCCTCGTGACCTGGTATACAGGTGTTCGGAACGAGCGCATGGCGTGTCGTTCCGCGCACTTGTCCGTGCGTGTACTGAAAAGCCACCCCAACAACGCGTGACAGATTCGGGCGGTATTTCACGCAAACTACTACTCGTGCGTTTTCGTTGATCTCAAACCGCCGCTCGGTGAATGGGTAGTCCCGCAAAAAAAAAAAAATAACGCACTAGTCACGCTTCGGTGAGTCGACGCTTTTGGTTTGAGAGGGCGATATCCACAGACGTTAAAACGCAGCACAGACGAGACTTCTATGCCACCATCATAACGTCAAACGAAACACAAGTGGTGAATCAGACAGGCTGACGGAAGCAGTCGGGGCATTCTAATGTGGACAATATTATGTTGACCATGCATGATAAACTGTTTATGAAGCAGGCCCTGAGATGGCTTCCGGCGGGTTTGATTATACGGTGCTATTTACCTTCCACCGACACTGAACAGTACATTGGTCTCTAGTATTTTACCTCCATCGAAGTGCGATCGCCGAAACCACAGTCGACCACCGTATATAAATATCATAACACAGTTGCAGACGTAGGACGGTATGTTGATGGCCACCCCTTACACTTAGAGATTCATCATCTGCCTATCTACGCGCACAGCAGGGCAAAGGCCTCTCCTATATGTTCCCCCAATCAACCTTTCCGCCAATCAAATTGAGAGACTCAACACGCGCGAAATATACTCGTAAGAGAAACTATTCTATCATTTATTCGATTGACCATTTCTGGGCTCCTTCATTCGAATGGGTGAATATTTGTGCGGAAGCGCGCAGCGGCACAAAGAAACGGTTCAAGGTAAACAGCGCGAAAAACAAAGACAGAGAAATAGGAAGATGCAGGACGAGTGCTGACACAGGACAGCGCTCGTCCTGTGTCTTCCTATTTTTCTGTTCTGGTTTTTCGTGCTGTTTACTTTGAACAATGAATCGTTACCCCCTTGTCCAATTTGCAATACCACAGAAAAGTGGGTGCCGGTAAAGGAATGGGTCTGAAATCACTATCCATGCTTGCTTCAGAACAACAGCAAGAACAAAAAGATATATCTGGAGTTACTTTTCTTGACCAGCCGACTACAAAGCGAAACGCAAGAACTAAAGTTGCGCGCATAAGCGAAAATTTCTGTTCCCTCCCCCCAAATCCGTGTTCCGAGGTGTGATGTGTGCGGTTCGTGATAGCCGATCAAAATAAGATGGTCAAGAAGGAGCTCCTTTTTTTTTCATTTCCACTTTCATTTCATAGCAAAGTATAATTACGTAATGAAGTAGCATGATATCAGAGTGCACGATACAGAGACACTACGGCGGTTGCATTTAGGTGGGGGCGAAATACTAGAATGCCGGTGTACTGTGCGACGTGGCGCTACGAAAGACCAGACGGTCAAAATTTCCGGAGCCCTCCACTATGGCCTCCCTTATAATTACATCCTGATTTGTTGGGTTTAACGTCCCAAAACCCCCATATGATTATGAGAGACGCCGTAGTGGAGGGCTCCGAAAATTTAGACCACCTGGGGTTCTTTAACGTGCACCCAAATCTGAGCACACGGGCCTACAACATTTCCGCCTCCATCGGAAATGCAGTCGCCGCAGCCGGGATTTGAACCCGCGACCTGCGGGTCAGCAGCCGAGTAGCTTAGCGACTAGACCACCGCGGCGGGGCTATAATTACATCCTAGTTCTGGCACGTCACACCCATCAAGAAATAAAAAGAAAGAAAGGAAATTAACACATGCGCGATAATAAGCGAGGCGTCAAGAAAGGCTGCGGGAGTGAATCTAGCGAAGGCAATCAAAAGATTAAGCGAAGAATATTGCGAAGTCGTAACGGCCGTTTCCGTAAGCTGACGCGACGGCACCAAACGCGCGTGAAGGTGCCTTTGAATGAAGGCAGTAGTAGTAGCAGCAGCGTGTAGCAGTAGCGTGTAGCAGTAGCGTGAGGTGCGGAGAAGTCGACGAGAGGGGTCGCGAAGAGTGCCAGCGCAGGATATACGCTCCTGCACTCCGAAGCCGTCCCGGTGACGCACTCTGACCGCCACTTCCTTCGAGTGATGCCTGCCTCCTGCCGTCCCGCTGCTTCCACTGCTGCTCCAGCGACACGGGGTTTCTTGCTTGATAACCACGTAGAAATATGATCCGTTCGAGTGCCTTTTTTGTTTGTTTTTTTCTGTCCTTTTTCTTTCTTTCTTTTTCCTTTCTTTCTCTTTCCTTCTTTTTCTTTCTTTTTTTCTCAAGCGCGCGAAAGGCTCGCATGAGCATTTGCAAATAACCGAACGCTGACCTCTATACAAATGCGTGGAGATCCGCGTTTTGATGATCAAACTTCTCGCATAGATTTCTTAGCGTTGCACGCTGCGCATTAAAATAGTTGTAATAATAATATCCACGGGGTTTGACGTGGCATAACCAGGAATCATTATGACACACGCCCTAGGGAAAGGCTCCGGGAATTCTCAACGAATCCCGTAGCCATGGAGAGCACGGGGGGGGGGGGGGGGGCTTTTTCCTAAATATTTCATATGGCGGGGGAAGGGATATGTACAAAAAGTAAACAACGAAAAATTGGCAGATCCCACCTACAGTGGGAATCGATGATATGCGAAACACGAATGAGAAATGTTGATATGTTACTTTAAAATCAACACAAGGTTATGAGGTGGAGGTATACGATGCCGTACATGACTTCCGTGTCATGATTATCTTGTTTGAATGCGTCGTTTACCTTCGTCATCTGTTCACGTCACGTGATACCAAATTTAGTATATGTGGAGCTAGCGAAACGGCCGCGAGCACGCTATGAGCGTAGTATGTTGTCATGTTCTGTCATGCGCACCATGTCACGTCGAAATGTATTGGCGTCTTGACTATGGCATGTAGTCATGTTCTCACATTACAGGCATCTCATGATTATCATGTTTGCACCAGTCACGTACATCCGTCCTCCATTCACATCCCGTAATACCAAATTTGGTATAAGTGAAGATAGCTAAATGGCCGCCAGCGCATCATGAGCGTGGCATGTAGTCATGTTGTTACATGACACTCATCTCACGTTTACCATGTTTGCACCAGCCACATATTTTCGTCATCTATTCACGTGCTGTTATACCAAATTTGGTATATGTGACGCTAGCGAAACGGCGGCGAGTACATAATGAGCGTGCAATGCAGTCATGTGACATAACACGCATGTCATGATTTTCATTTTAGGGTCTGTTACTTGTTTTCGCCATGCAATCATGCCCATACTATACCAGTTTTGCAACATGCCATGTGAATGAAACCACTGCAAGAGCTGCAGTATCACGAAATGTGAATTATGACATTCATGACATACGTGTCATGATTTTCATGTTATGACTAGTAAAATATGTTCTTCATACAGTCATCTTAAACCATACCAAGTTTGGTATTGATACCATTATCGAAACTACCAGGAGAGCTAAAACTCCTAGGCGGCTAGATAGATAGATAGATACGCTCAAAGTGGCCGAAGTTCGCTAAGAAATGCTTCGCATTTAAAAGTGATTTTTTTTTTCCTTTCACATAGTCGTACCATTCATAGATTTCCCCCCTCTGCGTATGAGGTCAGGCTACGGCCTTGTTTTAACCACCCGTTCTTTTTTTTTTTTGACGTGCCTCTAATTTTTGGCAGCACGCGGGCCTCCGGCATTTCAGTTTCGTAGAAACGCCACCGCCGATGCCGGCATTGAACCCGCGACCTTCAGGTCAACAGCTGAGCACCACAGTATCAAAGCGATGGACCAATCGCAGCGTGGGAAACTTTTGAAATAGTGGACACACTTTCACCAAAGCACGCCCTACGAGTAATGCAACGAAATACCGGCAATTCAGTGTCAATGAAGTAGAGAGGCGTGCAAGATAATTTCCCGATATTGTGCTTCAATATCATACCAAATGCTTTTGATACACCATTCATATGACCTCCATACTACCCACGCTTGCCACATTGGCAGTAACAGCGCGAGCAGTTCGCAGCACGGCAAGACTCGATTAGGAGGAGGAGGAGAAGGAAGGGGAATTCCCCAGGAGAAGGAAGAAGTACAGCAGCAGCCGAAGAGAGAGCTCCGGAATTCCCCCCCCCCCCCCCCCCCGCCCCTCCTTTTATCCATCTATCAGTCCTGGAATGCCGCGGCTGACCCTTACGAGTTGCCGACACGTACACACATACACGCACACGCGCGCGTACGCTCCGTCCAGCTTTTTTCGGCAGCAGAGTGTCGCTGCTCACGAAGTCTGTTTCTCTCTCTCTCTCTCTCTCTCTCTCTAGCGATTTCAAGTACACGTGGCGTTCGCAAAATGGAATGGTTAAAGAGAGACAGCGGGGTATAGTCTTAAACACAAAACACGCACACACACGGACGATCATGCACGAAAAGTGCGCAGAAAGCGATCGTCAAACCGGCGGGCCAAATTCCAGAACCCAAAGAAAAGGACGTGTGTACATAGGAAGAGGACGGAGAGACCCATAGCCAAACTTATCACGCGCCGATGTCGCCACCACTAAGTATATACTTCTCGCTTGATAGATGCCAGCAATACGAAAGGAGGAAAGGAAACACACACACACACACACACACACACACAGAGAGAGAGAGAGAGCACACAGCGCTCTCTGTCGGAGAATGAAAGCTGCGGGGCAACTGCAAGTGGCACTGATACCAAATGAATGGCGGAAGCGCCGACCTAAGTGAAGCTCCCCGGTGGGTCTTTCTCTCTCTCTCTGCCCATCGTCTCCACCTCCTTGCACGCGTTTGAAAAATTAAAGCGCGTAAGAGCTAGAAGTGAAATATATTTCCATGCCTGCGGGGCAATGCGTAAACCTTTAGGAGCGACGCGTACCAGACTGCATTCGTTTCATTTTTCTCACAAGATGACAAATGAAACTCCAGACGGAGCATCTCAATTGATGAGCGCATCGGCAGTGCGCGCTTCCTGGCAAGTTTTCTTCAGATTGTGGGCGTTGGTAGTGTCGTGGAGGGGTACATGACCCTTCTTCGCCGTGTCTGGCTGTGCTCGCCTTCTGAGTAATATCTAAGTATCTTTTAAGTATCTTGTTAAAGGATGAGATTTAAAATATTATCGAGTTTATTTAGCTATATCGCCCGACCTCGTGTGTCTGCCTAGTGCCTAAAAGGCCGTGTGTCGGCCGAGTGCACGTCACGCCCTCTCCCCATGGAGAGAGCGTGGCAACGACACGCTGCCCAGCGCTGCCATAGAGTTTCCTATAGTATACACTAGAGGGAACTCTGGCGCTAGTGTCTGCGGGAGCTGCAACGCACGGCGCTTCAGCGAGCATGTGAATGATCGGTAGTACACGTATTTGTATAATCTTCGTACTTCTGGCCTGCTTCTGGCTCCGTGTGTGTTCGTGTGGCTTGGAGCTGTTTTCTCACGAAAAAAAATCAGCAAAGGTTCAGCGGTTGCGCTTCACCACCTTATTCTTCTAGACTTATCCGTTTCGAATTGGGTCACGGAGTTCAAAAGGGTTTGTTCTTTCCTTCAAAACGAAACCGTAGCCAGCAATAAAAGAAGCCGCAAGTACGATTCGCCGCCCGTAAGTACGAAGACTAGGCAAATCCATGTGCTACCTATCATTGCCATGGCGCTGAACGATCGCAGCGCCAGAGTCCCCTCAAATTAATTTTCGGAAACTATGCGCGCTGCAATGGGTACGTGTGGTCTGGCCTTAAGAGGGCGTGGATAGGGAAGGGCGCGCCACCACGCGCTGACGCGTTGTAACACGTATACGTGGGTCTAGAGATTCACGCGTTTCGACACCACCGAATTTTTTTTTCCAGCTAGCAAGCCCGCGCGTACTCAGACACTTCGTGCTTTTTCGAAATAATGAAGAGTGTCGCACTTCGTCACCGACGATGTTATCAACCAATGACTGCGAAAGTTATTCAGATAATTTTTGTGGTAAAATAGCACATATTTATGTATAAATGTGATATATGATAATAAGAAATCATCCATCTTCCTCTACATAAACCTACAACCATGCGCTTAACAGCCTATCTACGTTCATTAACGTGACTAAATTTCAGCTAAGTTTCATATACATGTCAGATATATCCACTACTCGATCTCTAAGCCAAGCCACGTGTTGCCCTGTAACAACGTTATACATATAACATCAACTAGCCTTTAAACTACTCGGCCTTAGAATGGGAGATAGTTGTTCTCTTTTTCTCTCCTTCGCATCCCTCTCTGAACTTACTATCTCCTAGGCTCTCATTTCTTGATAAGACACGTGGAAAATGGCAGTATAGTAATCACTACTGAGCATTTCGGCCGTCGGAACATGCCGCTATTTGGCTACGCTCTTATTTGAACTCGCAGTGCATATCGCAACCATTACACGAGGCTAAAAATCAGTTTATCACGTACACGTCAGCGAAAGAGAAACGAGGATGAACGGATCAGCGACTGCATGGCACACTTTACGCGGTTGTGGACAAATCAAAGCTGACATCCTTCGTATGCGAACCAATCAAGATCTTGTAGCTTAATGACGTCAAGCGCATCGTCTCATCACAAAATGCGGCTGAATAAAAGTGAAACTGGATCCGATAGAAAACGCGACGCACTAGTTATTTGTGTTTACACAGGTTGTTAAAAACAACACATGTTTCATAAGGGCAATAACCAAAGCTTGGTTACTAGGTGTTTCTGACTGCGCGATGCTTTCCGGCTCCTTGCATTGGCAAACACATGGCCTCCGAGATAAAATTGTGCCACCAACACAGAGGGAACCACTGGGAAAACAGATATGGACAGTGCTTGTATACAACTCGTTGTACGGAGCTATTTTTGGTCTGGAATCGCAACGCGATGAGTGTTGGTCCTTATGAAACAACTGAACCATCTCCCATAATAGTAATAAGGTGAGAAAACACTCGGCATAAACCAAACACAAATGGCAATAACGTTTGCACCATGGTTCATGTCAGTCATATTCCATGGTGATTTATGAAGGCGAAAAGAAAAAAAAAGAATGGATCAATGTTTGTCACTAAGCCGCGAAAAGCTCGACACACAGCGAAGCTAATCAGTCTCATGCTTATTGCTGTATCCAGGTAAAACTTGGTTGTGGTGAGGCTGAAGATGGCCTGAACTTGGCTGTAGCGAAGCTGAAGATGGCCAAAACTTGGCTGTAGCGAAGCTGAAGATGGCCAAAACTTGGCTGTAGCGAAGATGAAGATGGCCAAAACTTGGCTGTAGCGAAGATGAAGATGGCCAAAACTTGGCTGTAGCGAAGATGAAGATGGCCAAAACTTGGCTGTACCGAAGATGAAGATGGCCAAAACTTGGCTGTAGCGAAGCTGAAGATGGCCTAAACTTGGCTGTAGCGAAGCTGAAGATGGCCCGAGCTTGGCTGTAGCGAAGCTGAAGATGGCCTGAACTTGGCTGTATAGCGAAGCTGAAGATGGCCTGAACTTGGCTGTAGCAAAGCTGAAGATGGCCTGAACTTGGCTGTAGCAAAGCTGAAGATGGCCTCAACTTGGCTGTAGCGAAGCTGAAGATGGCCTGAACTTGGCTGTAGAAGATTGTACCAAGTTTGGTCTCCATCTTTTGCCTTATCCTCGGTTCTCCACCCGTGGTACAATTCTTGGGCAAGAACTGCAATGCTGGGATGATGGCTCAAAGGCTGCGCAGCCGTTTATCAGCCTGACAGTTGCCTCCCACTGTTAGGGCATCAGCGGCGATAATTAAACCAATTTCTGTTGATAATTAAACCATCAGCTTATGACGATGATAGCTTGGTGATAACAGATACAAGGAACGATTGTAGCTAAACTTCGTTGTTAAAAAAGCGTACGCGAAGTAGATATCAGAGTACACGAGCTCTTACAAGGCACCTTTTCCATGATTTCGAAATACCATGACGAACGAGCAATCTTAGTGTCTGAAACCTTTCGTATTTACAGATGGGGTAAGGCATGTGTAAGCCTACCTTCAATATAATTTCGTGCGAATGAGATGAATCCTATTAAATGAGCTACAGCATTGGTTCTGCGCGTGCTCGTTTCAACGGTTTTGTTGTCTTGCAAAAGTGCGTACATATGTTGGGGCCTGAAGAAACACTCGGTTATTCTGTTGTCTTTCACTTTGTCCCGTCTTACAGTGCTTTTTCCTGAATTTAACTCTGAGTAATTAACAACTATGACAATGTATATGCTTTTACATTCATAGAATTCTACTTTTGCGTCCTATTCGAATTATAGTTTTTCTTGTATTCCTCTTCGCGTTACAACCGTCGAAAGGCGTTGTAAGCCTTCGCGCATGTATGTCTAATTTTATGCAGCAACTGAGTTTAGACAAATCAGTTCTGAGCCAATAACAGAAAGACAAAAAAAAACCGAGCGGGAGCCCGAACGAAGAGCACAGATTACATGACGTGATTTCAGGAGTGAGAGAGAAAAAGATGGCCACGTCATTTTTTTGTGTTCGTTTTTTTTTTCTGGTGACGCTTCAGGTTGTGATTGGTGCTAAACGAAGCGACGGGCCCGAGGCCACGCAATCGTTTTGAGTTGAGCCGTCCCCCGCTCGTTTTTCAAACGTTCGTGCGTTTATGTGCGTATATATGCCGAAACTGAGCTTCATGAAAGGGCATCGTTCCTCCCCTAATGTCACTTTCTCTCTCTCTCTCTCTCTCTCTTGAAATCTGCCCTTCACGGCACGGTTGCGAGACCCACCTCCTGGCATTGATCCCGGAGCCAGCCTCAGGGGTTAAAAAGAAGAGAAAGAAAAAAAAAAGGATGGGTGCCACAACGCACAAAGCAGGCCGATCGTGATTGTGAGCGCTTCAGCATTTTGGCAAAAAGAGGGGTGTACAATAAGTGCACAATGCCCAGCTTGCACTGCCATCACAGAGTTGCACGAATTATCACCATATTTTTTCTCTATATCGCACGCGAACGCGAACACAAACAAACATGGCGGCCGGCAAACTTATGGATCAAACTCGAGCCGGAATTCATCCATTATGCTGTGGCCAATGCAGTTTCAGCCCGATCGAGTCAAGCAAATTTTGTCTATTCTGGCAGCGCTAGTAATAAACACAGGTGTCTTTGCATCGTCCCACCTACACAGTCGCGAAACACGAACGTAGGGATGCCACTCCCCGACAACCAAGTTTGAATTTTTTATTTGTTCAGTTTTTTTTTATTGTCGCAACGTCGTCATCGTCTCAATATTCCCGTCTTTCTATCTTTCCGCCGCAGACGTTTCGGTGAAGAAGCGGATCACTTGTGCATCAAAGGAAGCGCACCACTAAATTAGACAGTTTGCAATAATCTGCAAGGCGGCTTTCCTGTAAGGTTTGTTTGCCAATCAAGAACTCTCGTTTTTAACGTAGCTTTTGGCGCGAAGTAAATACGAGGAACGGACCAGCTATACACGTTAAGAATGAACCAACTCGCTCCCAACAAGTCACTCTGCTGGAACTCTCGTTTGCAGAGTGCTTTTTTTTTTTCGCTATCCTTTTTCGCTTTTTTTTTTTGCCTATCCCCCTTTTGACATTTTGTTGTATTCGCGTGCCTTCGCTGCAATTCGGAGAGGTAAAAAAAACGCAATGAGCGAGAAAACCGGTCTGAACAAGTTTTTGGTTGGAAAACAAGCCTTGCAGGCAAGCCGCCTTGCAAATTACACAAACTGTCCATTGCACTTCAGTTCTTCTCGGGATACTCGAGACGGCGATTACTAAAACAGCCCCGCCGTGGTGGTCTAGTGGCTAAGGTACTTGGCTGCTGACCCGCAGGTCGCGGGTTTAAATCCCGGCTGCGGCGGCTGCATTTCGGGTGGAGGCGGAAATGTTGTAGGCCCGTGTGCTCAGATTTGGGTGCACGTTAAAGAACCCCAGGTGGTCGAAATTTACCGGAGCCCTCCACTACGGCGTCTCTCATAATCATATGGCGGTTTTGGGACGTTAAACCCCACAAATCAATCAATCAATCAATCAATCAAGCGATTACTAAAACAGGGACGACGCTGTGTCATGCTCTCTGGCCGCGACGAAATATAACGTGGTAGCAAACAGTGCGGTAGGTAGATGCTCAAACAAAAAAGCGGAAATTCGAACTGCATGCATATCGTAGTAGCCGTCGCAGTGCTCAGCTGCCACTTACCGTTGATACTGCTTTCCGTGCATCCGTTTGTGTGTACGATAACCTCGGAACCTGCAGGGAGAAGAGCGATAAGTTAAAGAAAGGCTAGCACGAGCCGCTTTCTTCTTATAGCAATCTCTAGAATACAAGCACCACGCAATTCGCGCCTTTAGCTATATAACGTTTCCACCTGATACGTGGGAGCTTTTAATTGAACTGCTAAGAGCGCTAACTTCAGGAACGAGACACAAGAGAATAGGCACAACTGAATTCGTGGCACGCACCTGTTTATGATGATGATAGTTTTGCGATACAGGGAACAAGTTGCTAAACGGTTTTAATGTTAAAAAAAGCGTACACGAAGCAAATAACAGAGAACGAGCTCTACCCGACACCTTTTTCAATAATGTCGAAACACCATGAAAACGTTATGTTAACGGCACCGGTAAGGTGCCGTAAACAGGCGTTTTGGCTCTATCTAGAACTTCAATGGAGTGCCAACCAGCCTAAACAAGCACCTCGCTTTTAATTATCGCTATATTGGCCTGTTAGCTTGGCCATCTCGTTATGCTGCAGCAACTGAATGAAAGGTATGCGGTAACAAGTTGCCTGCACTGATGAAACTGAAATAGTTTGTATGCTCCTGGCACCCAGTTGCTAGCACTGCTAAAATGAGACAACCGGAGCACTAAAAGCGTGCGCACGTTGATGCTGTTCCGGTGGTACACGACACCATTAATGCTCACAATACGCGTCGCATAGTCATGCACGACATACCGCTGTCGTATATTGATTCGGCAAGCGTGGCAACTGTTAATGAACTTCGCAAAGGGTGCCGCGTACACATACTGCTTCCGAAAAAAAAAGATATGCTTTGTACACTGGCTATCGGCTATTTTACCTGACACTGATGGGTCGTCGCTGACAGCTGCAGAGCACAGGGTTCCGAACAGTTCACAGTGCTCAACGCACGGACGTTGAAGTGTCTGCTGGGACATCACGTTAACTATCAATATCGACACTATATGCACTGGCTAGAGAGCGCTACCTAGCTCTCAGTTATCAGCCCGGTTTGACCGATACCGGCCGACTGCTGTTGTGCCACGGCCCTGGCGGTCACTACCGGCAATCGTCATCCCGTGTCACGGCCGGGCTTGACTGCACCTGCGCGCGCTTTTCTCATCCGTCGCGAATACAATGGGACAGTTTCTGAGTATGTTTCGCCACCCGTCGGCGGTAGGGGCGCAGCGACCCTGACCTTGCATCTTCTGCGCCGCGCACACGACACAAGGAAGTTTGTCGACGTGAAACCGTGGAATGGGGGTTGTCCTCGAAAAGGGGGAGGGGGAGTAATAAAGTAATAAGGGAGAAAGTGATGATCGTCTACTTAAAAAAAGCTAATCTAACCACACGGCTTGTAGCTTAATGTGGGTATGTATGTGCTCGTGGAGAATTCAAGCTGAAACTGCTATAATTCAAGTTGAAACCGATATCTACCGATAGGTTGGTGCCCCATGTAGCGTACTGTATTCCCCCCTTCGTCCACGTACGATACGCAACGCGTCCCGAATGTTGACACCGTCGGTGCGGCGAAGCCGCTCAAAAGAACATGAACGGTGGTGTTGTCGAGCGCACGCTGCCAACACGACACGCACGGCGCATAGGAACAAAGGAAAGCCGCCTGGCAGCGCCGCTTCGGTGCCGTAAACTTCCTGGGTAGACAGGCTGAACCTTATCCCTCCGTGACTCGCTCTCTTACATCTCACGCGGCCATTGCTGTGAAAGCGCGATCCGTGTGATGACAAGGGACACGAGCTGCGGGGCAGGACGCGGAACCTTGAGCGCACGTGCCCGCGTGCACGTGATAGCAGTGACTCAACGAGCTCGTCACACGACTGGACCGTTCGTAGTTTAGTGGCACGAGTCGTAGTGTTGAAGCATAGAGTAACATGGCAAACGTTTACTATGTATACTGTTGCGACTCCGGGTCCTGTGGGTCTCAGTTTGGTAGCGGGCCCCCGTCCAAGGACCCATCGTCGAACAAGTGGTGATGATAGTGGTTAGAAGGAAAAGGAAAAAGGCACCTGATTTCTGTCTGCCTTCAGGCGACACGGCGCAGTGCCTTATAGGGGTGGGGGGAAGGAGGTATAAAAAAATAGAAGGAAAATAGACGAAGAAGTAGACAGGCAAGCGACGGAAAAAAAGAAGGAGATAGGAAAGTGGGGATCCGGTCGAAGCAGTCCAAGGGCGGGGCGCCACAATGCGAGAGCTGCACGACGTCAGGAGACCGCGGAGGGCGAACCAGTCAGATGAGGCAGTCGCAATAACAATTTATTTACATGGCTGGTAACTGAGAATTAGAAAGGAGGTGATCAAGTGATCAGAACTGTACAGGAGAGCTGTTGAACTGTAGAACTTTAGAACTTGTGAGCTGAAAATACACAAGTCTTCCGTTTATATAGCGCCGCGTTGCCAACGCTGGGCGCACTGTCCACGGCTTCAGCCAATACGGCGCTCCATTGTCTAGATGCTCCACCCACGAAGGAGGGAAAAGACACCACACAATGCATGAGGAGAGGGCACAATCTACACGATGCCCAAATATGATCATAAACGCACTGCACCGACGTTTTTGCACACGTCACCAAGTTTTCGCACACGTCCGATGATATTGGCTTCGAAGACTCTTCCGGCAGCTGGGTGAGGTTCGAAAAACCGGCTGCCAGTACACGTGTCAAACTTGCCTGACTGTTTGGGTAGGACAATGTAGTGGTGGGCCAGCATATCTTCAAAATATGCCACCCCATTCAGCCGATCCTATGGAGAAAGGGGAAAAGGAATAGTCAACTAATCCCTTGTCGCTGAGGCGGGCTCCGGCAAGGCTGCAGAACATAGTGCATTATCCTTTTCTTGACCCCCACATTCCATCCTGGTTGTTTGCTAGAAGCTGTGGCGTAGCAGGGCATATCCCGGGACTCCACTTGTCCTCGCAAGATGAAGCCACAACCAATTTGGCTTTAGCTTGCAGTCTGAACTGCAAATACCATGCTGGTTCCGAGATATCCAGATCCTCGGTGACCTCGAAAATGGCCCAGCTGCCTCCGTGTCTGCTTCGAAAGCCTTGCTCGCAGCAAACACAATGGCCTTTCTTGGCTCGTGCGCGTTCCTTGCGCAGACCGGTCCTGGCCCCTTTTCACGTTTTGCTGACAGGAAACCAACCCGTCTTGACAGCACACCCTCGCTTGGAATGCGTCGAAATATTTTCGACCCGTTCACAAAGCCGAAAAAAAGTAAATAATTATGACGGTCATAACAATACTCTTTGGTTGAAGTAGTTGTGTTACTCTCACCCTGTGAGAATAGTGGGCTAGATGGAAATATGACGCTTTCCTCTATTGAAGCTGCGATGTTGGGCACTTCAGCAATCATGCGAATGATGGGTGTAGTACACGTCCTCGCTTATGTTTTGTTCGTTTGGCTCCGAGTGACCTGCAGTCGCTTTGTCACAAGACGAATAAAATTTCTTTTTTGTAAACAAGGCCGTTTTCATTTGAGCGATTGTGAACAAAACGTCGTTTTTGTCTGAGCGACTGCTCGGCACTTGCAATTTTCCCGCCAAGGCGAAGTTCAGCGAAAGTTCAGCGCTTTCATTTCATCACCTGGATCCTTTGAAGTTGACCAGGTTATATCGTCTCGCGAGTTTCACAACAATTCCTTCTTCCAAGCCAAACAAAAGCAATAACAAAACAACAACAAAAAAGGAAAAAAGCAAAGCGACAGGTGCGTCTGAAGTCGCAAGCAAGAAGTTTTTGGGCAATACGTGCACTATCCATGATTCCTGTGAAGGCTTAACGATCGCAGCGTCAGAGTTCCCTCCAGTACTCTATGCATGGCTTCCGCCGCGGCTAAAGTACTCGGCTGCTTACCCGCATGTCGTCGGATTGAATCCCGGCTTCGGCGGCTGCATTTCCAATACAGGCGAAAATGCTGTAGGCCCGTGTGCTCAGATTTGGGTGCACGTTAAAGAACCCCAGGTGGTCGAAATTTCCGGAGCTCTCCACTACGGCGTCTCACATATTCATGTGGTGGTTTTGGGACATTACACCCCAGGTATCAATCAAATTGATATCTCTGCACGGAAACCGACATGCGATTGCCAGCCACCGTTGGACACCTATTACGTAAAGCTGCCCCCATATTTGTTTTTTTTTCTGCTGCTTTGATTACGGCCTAGAAAAGAGAAAACGCTTTATCTCGGGCAGTCTTGCTTCCTCGTACTTAGTGCTGAAGATATCGCGCGGAGAGATGACTAATCTGTTAAAATATAACACTCCAGGGGTGATAAGATGCACTCGACAAAAACAGACCCACGTGACGAAACGTATGCAGCCTGTCTGTAGCGCTCATTCCTGTTCACAGATAAAACGTTGTATTTCCATCCTTTGGCTGCCACCTATAGCATGGCAACTCCTAAGTTGTCGCTCGATTTATCACTTGAGCTTTCACTTCACAAAACTTGTAATGATGTCATTTAAGCCACAGAGTTTCCTAAATATACACTAGAGGGAACTCTGGCGCTAGTGTCTACGGGAGAGTCAACGCACGGCGCTTCTGGGAGCATAGAAATGATGGGTAGTACAGGGCTTTGTGCAATATTCGTACTTCTGGCTCCGTGCGTTTTCGTGTGGCTTTGAGCTGTTTTTTCACGAAACAAAAATCAGCAAATGTTCGGTGGTTGCGCTGCACCACTTATTCTTTTTAGGCTTACCATTCGAAATTGAGTCACGAAGTTCAAAAGAGTTGTTTTTTTTTCCTTCGAAACAAAACCGAAACAGGGCAATAAACAAAGCCACAACTGCGATTCACCGCCCACAAATACGAAGAGTGGGCAAATATACTACCCATCGTTCCCATGGTCATTGACCGATCGCAGCGCCACAGTCTCCTCTAGTTAATCTTAAGAAACTCGATGACGTTAAGCACACGAAAGCATTAATACGTATGTTGGGTGCAGCGCGAAAACGACGAATACATAGTAAAACAGGAGGCACCCGAACGAGCGCCGTATTACAAATGAAAAAAAAAAGTTTGCTGAAGGGTACAGGGCAAAAGCAGCTTCCCACTATAGTGGTGCGAAGCCTGAATGAAGCGCCAAGCTGGACAGCCATTATTTGTTTTTTCTCTTCGGTTTCCCCGATCTTTTCTCTTTAATTCTACTTGATTATTTCTATATTCTTCCCATCGCTTTTTTTATCCTGTCTGCCGCAATGGAGCAGTGTTTACGGCGCTCGGCTCCTAACCGGAAGGTCGCGGGTTCAAACCCAGCCGCAGCGGTCGCATTTCGAAGGAAGCGAAATGGTGGAGATCTGTGCACGTTCAACAACGCTGGATGTTCAAAATTTCTTTTCGGTACCCTCCATTACGAAGTCTCTCATAATCATGTCGTGGTTATGGGACGTACAACTCCGCATCATCATCATCATCATCATCAGCCTGACTACGTCCACTGCAGGACAAAGGCCTCTCCCATGTTCCGCCAGTTAACCCGGTCCTGTGCTTGCTGCTGCCAATTTATACCCGCAAACTTCTTAATCTCATCTGCCCACCTAACCTTCTGTCTCCCCCTAACCCGCTTCCCTTCTCTGGGAATCCAGTTAGTTACCCTTAATGACCAGCGGTTATCCTGTCTACGCGCTACATGCCCGGCCCATGTCCATTCCCTCTTCTTTACTTCAACTATGATATCCTTAAACCCCGTTTGTCCCCTAATACACTCTGCTCTCTTCTTGTCTCTTAAGGTTACACCTACCATTTTTCTTCCCATTGCTCGCTGCGCCGTCTTCAATTTAAGCTGAACCCTCTTTGTAAGTTTCCAGGTTTCTACTCCGTAGTTAAGTACCGGCAAGATACAGCTGTTATATACCTTCCTCTTGAGGGATAGTGGCAATCTACCTGTCATAATTTGAGACCTGTCAACTCCGCATACTATGACGATATTTTCCCCCTTATTATTCTCTCTTTTTTTAGTTCTCACTTGATTCCATTTTTTTTAATTTGTATATGCGGTTTTGCCTGCTCTACACCTAATAACGAAAGCATACGACTGCGCGGGCTCCTAAAGTTCTCCAGGGCACTCGAAGGACAAGAGAAAGAAAACTTCTCGTTGGTGCGAGCGCGCGCTCAGTATGCTACAGCTCGCTATGCTATACGGTTTTTTGCAAACACTACGCAAAATAACGACTACAGTTTATGAACAGAGCGTATGCGACAGCATGCGACAGCCTGGCCTCAAAAAGTGCTCCGCACTTGAAAGCTCACGAGTGTCGTCGTGATCATCATTAGCCTGACTACGCCCACTGTTAGGCAAAGGTTTCTCCCACGGGCCATCAATGAAATAAAAAAAAGCACACACGTGCGAGAGAGAGTGAGCGAGCATGAGTTGGTTAGACGAAATCAGGAAGTTTGCAGATATAACGTGACATCATAAAGCACAAAACCGGACTTAGAGTCTCACAGTGTCCTAAATATCGTTATGTGCGAAGTATTATAAACAACGTGGCCAGTTTCAAACCTCTTAGGTCATTACGAGTATGGACGCTTTAGTATTAACCAATTTAAAGTACGCATGATATTCTCAATGGTCGAGACACACCGGAAGCAGCGACAGGTAACACGAAAACGTACAGCTGCACTAGAGATGGGAAATCCTAGAACACAGGGTGTCGCTGAAGCCTACGTGGTCTTGGCTGTTTAGAGCAAGCGAGTGGCAACATTGGGGAGCTTTAGTTTAGCGCGCGCAATGGCCCAGCGCACGCATCACCCGAGAGGCAGCACGGCTGCGAATGCGCTGCACGTAAGAGAGATGCGTACGCTAGAGCTAAGCTTTTACGTTACGTACGCTATACAGCCGTTGGGTACGTTAGCAGTGGCTCTCGCGAGGTCCCCCCTGTTGAGAGCACGAAAACCAAGATGGCCACGACCAACAGCAGCGCAATTAGGCAGCAGTGCGGTCATGGCTGCAAGTAAATACGGCGTGCATGTTACGACTGCCCTCAATGTGGAGCTCTTTGCTTACGTGAGGAGCTGAAATCCGTTCGCGAACCCCGTGAATTGGACAGTTATCGCTGTGAAAATATAGGAGCTGACGAGGATGCTTTTCATTGCCCGGAATGTTCGCAGTTTCACGTCTCATACCTTGAAGTGAGGCAGTTTGGGCTAGTTGGTATGACATGGCGATAAGTTATAGCGCGAGAACAAAAGAAGGACAAGTGTCCTACGTGTCCTTGCTGTCTCTATGTCGTCGTTCTGTTCTCGCGCTATAATTATTGTCATACCTTAACTCGTTTCAACTATGGTCGGCTATTGTAGTTTATTGCTTAGTCACTAGGTGGCTCCATGTAGCCCTTCAAGACGATGGTGTTGACGTTTGCGTGCAGTCCATATGTCCGTATAGTCGGGTACGCTAAACTAATACTGTAGGAGGCAGCCTCAGCTGTAACGTAGGTAGCGCGCTAGCCGTTGCGCACATACCACCTTGCGCGCTAAACTGAAACTCTCTATTAGCGCGTCCATTTGCGTATAAGCAGACACTCACTTCTCCGTACAATACGTGCTTTGACCCTGTGTGCGAGCCGTATACAGACAGGTGCTCTCAGGGGGCTCCGCGGAATTTGCTCGTGGACAGTAAGCCTGTTCGATGAGAGCAGCAGTTTATAAGCGTCGTTTTACAACAGAGATGCTATGCGTTTTCGTTATGCCGTTGAGCGTTCGCGAAAACTATAATCGTCACGAATGGCCTTGACCTTTTCAGCGCGTGCAATGCGGTAACTCGTCGGCAGTGACTCTCCGTCTTCGGCTTGGTTCTGCGAACATGTGCGTTGGGCGCGTGCCCCCTGGCGAGGGTGCTTGTTCGGCGTGGGATGTAATTAGTCGGGTGGGCAGGAAAACAAGTACAGAGAGAGACTGTGAGGAAAAAAAAGAAAAAAACACACAAAGAAATTCAGGAAAGACAAAAAAAAAAGAGTGCGAGTAATGGAAAAATCGAGAAAGATGGAAATAGAGAAAGAGAGAACGAAAGGGGAAAGAGTGAATAAAGAGAAAGCGACATAGAAATAGAAAGAAGTAGAGAGTGAAAGAAAAAAATAAGTAGAAAGAAACAAAAGAAAAAACGGAAAACTGAACTAAAGAAACAGACTAACAAAAACAAAAAAATAAAATAAATACTGAAGGACACTTTGTAAATGGCGAAGTGTGTTCGGCCAAAGCCTGTGACCATTCAGACTGGCGCGTTTTTTTTTCTCTTTTTCTGTGTGCATGTATAGCGTTAGGTATGCAGTCGGTATTCGGGAAAATTCACATATTTGGGGCGCTTCTCCGAAGCGCTAGCCGTGTAATCGCAATGCCGGCGTGTCTGCCCCTTCTTGTGTGAAAGACATCCGCGTCGGCTGATTTCCGCTGAAACCAAAAGTATTGCTTGCGGCGAATATAAGTACTACGCATATTATTAATTAAAGGTTCGCCATAACTGTCAATGTTATTATGTTCCGCTGAGCAGCGACGTCAGAATGCCGAACGAAATTTAGCTAGACGTTGAAAGTTTCCGAAACGAAACCAGCTATACAATTGTGAGTCTATATCATATCATATGACTGGGCACGGCGGCGGATAGATATCGCGAATCTGAAATATATCAGTTGTGAACTCGCCAGAGTACCTTCTACTGTGAGGCCCACGGGACGGCTTTAGGCTCTCCCATAGTCGAGTACTAAGTACTCGGAATCGTTACCCACTTTTTCTAAACGCAGTACCAAGTACTCTAAATCGTTAACCATTTATTCTGAACACGTTTGGAAATCGAGGTCTCTCCATTTACAAACGGGACGGCTTTAGGCTCTCCCATTGTTACCCACTTTTTTCTAAATACACAGAGAACACTTGTTTCAGTGCTTTGAGGGACGGCTGACCACTCTCCTATAGTTGAGTACGAAACGCTCAAAATCGTTAACCATGTTTCTAAACACTATCTACTTCCCGGGACGGTTATATGCTATCCCATACTAAAGTACCTCGTATTCTAAATCGTTAACAACCTTTTTTCTAAACACACGGCGTTTCGAGAAAGACGTCAAATAACAAATCAGTAGGCGAGGCCCCCGTGATGGCTCTATGCTCTCCCATAGTAGAGTTCCTAGTACTTTGAATCGTTAACAATTTTTTTTAAAACACACGCAACGGCGTTTGCCGCAGAAGTCAACTATGTGAGGCCTAACGGACGGCTTTCAGCTCTCCCATGGTAGAGTAGCGGCTACTCTAAATCGTAAACCACATTTTCTAAACAATTCTTTGTCACTGACCATGCGAACAAAGTTCGTGCGGTCAAAGGCAGTGCAAGAGGCCTACGGGACGGCTTGATGCTATCCCATAGTATAGTTCCTAGTAGTCGCAATCGCTAACCACTTTTTCTAAACACACATAGTTTAAATGAACGTTTTTCGAAAAGGGGCCACTCACCAGGTTTGTCAATTTAGAGCTGACAAGCGCAATGCGTAGATAGGTGTTCATGATCCCGTCTGCCAAATTTTGCAACTCTACACGCCGCGGAAGTGGGTCGAATTTCAAGATGAACACTGCTCCACCCTCTGTTCTGCCGGCGCGCTCTCAAAGAATGAGGGCATGACGTGCGCGTATGAAAGGCCCTACGTACACGGCAATGCAATGAAGTTGGTCCTCTACTTAGACGACTCTGCTCTGACGTTACAAACAGTGGTACGTGACATGGCGAAAATTCCTTAACACAACATGCGTAGTTTATGTATTTGTTGCTTGCCCGTGTGCTCAGATTTGGGTGCACGTTAAAGAACCCCAGGTGGTCGAAATTTCCGGAGCCCTCCACTACGGCGTCTCTCATAATCATGAAGTGGTTTCGGGACGTTAAACCCCACATATCAATCAATGTATTTGTTGCTTGATAAGATAAAAAAACTCTAGATAAATAAAGGAATGTGAGCGCCTTTTTTTTTCACTTTTCTCCCGCGAATCGCAACGAGATGCGGGGCTAATGTGTCGGCGTTTCGCATGCGTTCGTGTCCCCGCAGTCAGCGCATGGAGCAGAAGAGCGCCGTGGATCGCTCCTACGCGTTCGCGCACTCATTGTGCTCATCTACTCTACCGCGTCTAAGCCAGAGTTTCCAAACGATCCCGCAGAAACAGGCAGAAGACCACAAAATAACGCTGGTCAACAAAGCAACGCCGCTCGCGCGCTCGGGGGTTGGATTTGTTTGTGCACGTCATGCGCACGTCACCTCTTGGTCGGATGCCGCAGAGGGGTGGCGAAGAGATTTGACTTGCGAAGGCTACGCGGGAAGCAGCAAGGGTTTCGAGATCACCTCCTCTCATCCTCATTTCGTGCCGCTTCAAAAAACCTGTTTTCTCCGCTCGTGATAAACCGATTCAAAAAAACTTTTGTGGCAAAATGTTCCGCATCGGACACCCAACAACTTCCACTGTGTAACTAAAATTTGGTATGGGGTCTGGTGACTGGCCCTTTAAAATCGAGTTCCGCACTGCCGTCAGGCTTCCCACAACTAGGGCAAAGCTGTCTCAATCTATTTTAACTCTGTCACAAAAGAAAAAAATCAATAGACGTTTTTGAGCCTCTGTTTTATTTCGCAAGCTAGTATTACAAATATTAGCTTAAAGATTTTGCGCGGGACACAACGCGTTAAATAACTGGTCTACAACCGAATAATAATACCTAATCCACGTAATATAATTGAATGTGCCCTCGTTTGTGCACCTGGGGTAATCTGGACGGTTAACTATTGTAGAATGCAGCTAGCGCCACTTTTCGTATATGGCTCCGTTGACGGTCGTCTGAGCGAATATGTCCGATCAGGGTAGTATGTAAAAAAAGCTAAATTCCAGAGGACGGCTTTCAGCTCTCCCATAGTACAGTACCAAGTGCTCTCAATCATTAAACAATTTATATAAGCACATAAATACCATATAGCAGTACAAAAGTGCACAGGACATGCACTGAGTATGTAATGTACACTTACGGGACCGCTATATGCTCTCTCATAGTAAAGTATCGATTAGTATAATTCATCACCCACTTCTTACTAAACACACATATCATGAATAGATATCGTGCCCCTATTGCCACGGGACGGCTTTAAGCTCTCCCATAGTAGAGTAACTAGTACTCTAAATCGTTAACCATTCGAGCTTGCTCTCTCGTACTTGAGTGCAAACGCGTTTCTATGCCGACTCCGCGAGCGAATTGGCTGCCTAGCTCTTCCGTCGCTCTGGCACGTGACACGATCACTGCCCAAAAGGAACAAGCCTGCCAGCACAAAATACTGAGGCAGGTTCTCCCTAGCGGTGCCAAGCCCCAAAGTAGCGCAGAGCTTGTTGCTGTTCTTGTTCTGCACGTGACTCATACCTAGTGAAGGGTATTGACCAAGTATAAAGTGAATTTTCCCGATTCATTGCGCATTGCTTCATTCCTAGGAGCGCTAGTTTGTTAATCACAATTTGAAGTGCTTATTGCGAATATGAAGATATGTAGTGCACACACAAATTTGCAACGTAATCGTTTGGTCACAGTGATATCTTCCTTAGCAGCAAACATCCTTGAGGCTGTATCCGAGTGGGGAGGCTCCAAAAGAAAGAAGAACTAGTTCTGATCATTACAAGCCCTGTTTTTGAAGATGTGGTGCTAGTATACCCTTTTCCTGACTAAATTGAAACGGTGACAAGATAAGCAAAAATAAGACCAATTGTTTCCTATTGATTACGGTAAAAGTACATAGAGAAATTGATTAAACCTCATCTATACCAGTAAAAATTGAGGGAGATAACGTGGCAACCTTAAACAGACTTTTTTGTTACCCTTTGGTTTACTTTCTTCTTCTCTCTTTCAGTTTTATCTGCGTCTTTTTTTTTCCTGCGTTTTACAATTATTCATATTTTTCTTCGTATTTTTTCCCCACTAATTTATCTTTCCTTTTCTCGCTTGCCTCTCCTTTCAATGTTTGCAAGTGGTTTGCATAGTCGCGTTTTCCTATCCTTAGCAGTATTGCCCGCACTTAATATTGACTTCTACTTGGCGCGACCGCGCGCTCAATTGCAGCTGGCTATACGGTGTATGCCGTTTCACCTGCATTACGCCAAGGGACGACAGCATACGGAAGCTTGACCCTCTAAAAATCTACACACTTAAAACGTGTGAACATTGTTCAGAAGTTACAAATTCAGGAGATGCTCAGGCGGAACGATTGCCGGCTATGCAGGCCAGGCTAACCCCGCCTGCTGCAACACCACCACCACAGAAGCGGTAAATAGGTTGGCAAAACAAACATTGCGTGCGTGTTACGTACCTGACGGCAAACAAGCAGAGCATATAAGAAAACCCCCCCAGTTTGCACGGGACAATGATGCCTCGTTGGCGCATGCTTCACCCGATCAGTCAACGGGGAACGCATCTGTCACTTTTCTAGTTATCTGACCACTATGCCTCGACCCTATACATCTGTATCGACAAAAAACATTCTGCTTTGTCAACTAGCCCAATTTTGAGTAAATTAAACAGGTATGCTGGATACGGTTAAAAACCTCGCACTCGCGATGATAGAATGAGTGAAGGCGAAGCTCACATTTCCTGAGTATTACAACGAGCGACCAGGCGCCGGCACAGAACGGGCAGCACGCCGCGCTCTTCATCCCAACCATCCCGCAGCGCTTGTTTCACTGTTGTGCCACCGCTCTCGTTGGGGAATGGCGCTCCGAGCCCACACTGACGTCACGACGGCGAGAGTGGTCACGTGTTTTACTCTTTGTGACGCCGAGGGGCGTAGGTGGGGTGAAATTGGAGGGATTTTGTGGAACAAGGAGAAGGGGAGTTCTGCAGGGAGGTGCATGGTTCATTTAGCTTAGTTACAAAACAGATCGACAGCTTCCCCGTTTTGACAGAGAAAGGGACGTGCGTGGTTTGTGGCGCACTTTTTGCCATATTCAAGCAATTGGGCGATATCACTAATAGGACTATGGAGTTGAAGTAGGATGTACTGACTAGGAAGCGCTATGACTGACGAACGCCGTATTATATGAAGGAACGGAGACCTCAAGCTGGCAAATTTCCAGAGTCGAAGAGAGACATTGCATTACGTAGTGTGAGAATTACACTTGCGTAGGCTGTCATAGTTTCAGCGCAAAATCGTGAAAAAATTTTTTAACCGCGTAAGTGAAAATGGGGCACTGAAGTAATGTTTTCACATGTATAAATTAGAAGTTCATAGATTATTTTTCGGTATCCCTTGAGAAATGTTGCTCTTCATTAAAGAATATTAGATGTCAATGACATTGATATGTTGGGTTTAACGTCCCAAAACCACCACATGATAATGAGAGACGCCACAGTGGAGGGCTCCGGAAATTTCGACCACCTGGAGTTCTTTGACGTGCACTCTAATCTGAGCACACGGGCCTACAGCATTTTCGCCTTCATCTAAAATGCAGCCGCCATAGCCGGGATTCGATCCCACGACCTGCGGGTTAGCAGCCGATTACCATAGCCACTAGACCACCGCGGCGGGGGAAAATTGCATGTCGAGGGATTTTACACTACTCACTGTGACTGTGAGGCACCTCGTAGTTAGGGACACCGGAATATTATGTCCGCCTGGGTGTCTTCCACTTTCCCCTAATAAATCTGGTCGTATGGGCGTCGTTGAACTTAGCCGCCGTCAAAATGGCTCGGCCGTGAAGGAAACTGAAACAGTGCGCTCGTATCTAAACAGTGCAGCCCTTTACAGCTTCTAAACCTGCACGGGTGGAGTACAAAGGTCGTCGTGTTCCGTGTTGATGTTATCACTAGACTTCCCCGCCAGTGTACTGATATCTCTCTGTAGTTTGCCTTCACTGTACCGCCTGTCCGCCCAAGCCATCGGCCACTGTTTTGCCGGTATAGGCGGCATGTGCGGTGCCAGGAACGTGGGTTGCTTTCGGTTGCTGACCAACCCCGACGGTGAATCTCAAACACGACCTCACACTCCTCTGTCGGAGCTACAACGAGGAAACACCCTTGACTCTTCTGCTTCCCATTTGTTATCTAAAAACAAAACCGCAGCTGTCTATCTGCGCATGATAATCTATTCAGTTTAACCCGTGGCTTCGTTTATGTGCGTGACGGTGACCTGTTATCACATCGCGTGTCCTTTGATAGTTATAGAATGATCCAGGTAGCGTAGCGCTGCGTCACCCGCGGTGACGTAACCGTTTATATAGCTCCCATAGATGAGCAAATCAAGGAAAAAAAAACGATATTTCTATCACGTATATCAAGCTGATCATATCGGCTTTAAGGCACAAAAGAACACAATAACGAGCAATGGAACGGAACAGAGCGCCACTAACAACCGATTTACTGTACAAAACACGCCCGTGTCTATGTGTCGATAGAACGACACATATAACTATAAACGTGTGCGTCTTTCTCGATGCCTGCGAAGAAAACATGTTGTATTTAATTGTGATCACGTGACGCATGCGCAATAAAGTTTTTATCATATGTGTATCTCTAATGAATCTGTCACCTTATTTGCTGATGCAGAACACTTGCGTAAATTTGCCGGCTGTTTTGTGTTTACGTCTGGCGATAAACCGCACGTTAAAGAAGTCAAAGCGGTGATGCGAGCTATATAACTTGTTTGAGTCACTTCCATTCATTTTAATAGCGCAAGAAAGAACCAGACGTAGACACAGAAAAAAAGACATATACATGTGTTCTAGCACCCGTCTTGTATATGTGTTCCTTTTGTGTCTTCGTCTGGTTTTTTCGTGCATTACGAATATGAATGCAAATGTCAGAAAAGCGTGCTCTACAATAGCTTCAAAGGCAATTATAACGTACACTAAGTCACCCAACAAAGAGTTCTCTTAAGTCATGGTGTATGCAAGGATGTTTGACTGGATTACCAGAGAACGCAAACGCACGAAGCGGTGACAGAAAGTTAGGTGGTCCGATGAGATTAAAAAAGTTCGCAAGTGTGACGTGGCAGAAGAAAGCGCAAGACCGGGTTGATTGGCGGATCATGGGAGAGGCCTTTGTCCTGCAGTAGGCGTAGTCAGACTGATGAGGATGCTGCTGATGATGATGATGATGATTATGCTGCTGCTGCTGATGATGATGATGGTGGTGGTGGTGGTGGTGGTGGTGGTGGTGGAGCTACAAACACGGTCTAACGAAACTTCGGGGTGGAAGCTGCGAATGCGATTTCGCGCTTGTTTAGGTTTGTTGCATAAAACCACGTTATCTACAAATGGTGATTTCTTTCCTTTTTTTCTTCAACATTCGAAGTACCTTTGTGGCTCAGCTCGTCGGCGTCTCCCGTTGCCACGGTGCGTCATGTAGACGTGGTACATCATAAAGCTAGCTTCAAGTGATGACATCATCGTATCACGACTTCACGATGACACAATGTCGACAAATTTTGTGACGCTATCATGACGTGGCGAAGGTACTTTTGAGTCTCGGCTTGTGGGTGTCAAATGTCGTCACGATGTATCATGAAGTAACGGTCAATCATAAGAACAGGTATGTGCCACGAAAAGTGAGTAAATACTACTACTCGCCACCAGTTCTCTAGAAAGGAATAAGGCAACAGTTGGCCCAACCAATAGCCGACGACGTTAGTGGGGTTGAAACGGCCTTCGGTACATGCATCTCTCATACCCAGCTTTTTCCTGTGTGGGAGTTAGGTTGCGGGGTGGGGGGAGGCTCAGTTAAAAAAAATGTCATTTTTCAATCGTGCTCGTTCTCGTTAGCATAGATAATAAAATGAAATGCGAGCGAGTGGATTCCTCTAAATGGAGACATCTGTCGGATTATCTAGACGTTTAGGACACCGGCTTATGCCGGTTCTTTTGCACACAATCGCCAGCATCAGCCCGTCCGTATAAAGACATTACAGCAAACTTGAAAACTTGACCGCGACCTCGCGTATATGCAGTGACGTGCGAGTACAGCGATGAAACCAAAAAGCGACGTCCTTGAGAGGAGTGTTTGCACGGTATAGTATTCTTCTGTCCAGAAACACAACCTTCAACTGTATGCCACCGATCCGTCCAGATGCTGCAGTTGCGCCTATTGTTCCGAGTTCCCTCTTGTTTTTTTGTTTGTTTTTCTTTTTTGCTTGTAAGCGCGCCCTGGACGAACTCACCGGGCACACGCGAGCAGTGTGAAAGGTTCCGCCCCGTCATCACAACCACAGGGTCAGCCGAGGAGGACGCCTCCTGCACCACCACGAAAGCACGAGCGGGCTGGAGCCAAACGCACATTGTGTACACGAGGCCGCGCGCGAGAGCGTCCCCAGGGAGAGAAGGAAGAAAAAGGGGATCCCGGATCCACCCCCGCAACGGTCATTTCGCTCGGACCCCACTGCCCAGACCCCGCTCGAGCCAAGGCCGAACGTGGCTCGTGCCCGGTTTGGCCGTTGTGCGGCGCAGTCGCCCGTTCGCACGTATATCAACGCGCGCGCACGTGCCGCGCGTCAACCCTCCCCCTTGTTGCCGTTGTACGCTCAGTCCTTCGCATGCATGCACTGGGCAGCTGGTCAGTTGATCGGGATTTCTCTTCTAGCGTCACGTGGGCACCTGATCCTCTACCACGACGCAAGTTTACTTGCGCTGTGGTTGTGGTAAGTGTGCGTGTGCTGTAAGTGCAGTGCTCGTCTTGTCCACTTCGTCCCCTTTGCGTTTTTACGGCGAAACTGCATGTGAAAAAGGTTCTTTTGGATCCCGTTCACAAGCGAAACGATGAGTGGACGGATATGTATCGGTTTATGCATAGAAGGCCTTGGTGCATGCAACTCGTCCCATCGCCGCCGCCGATGCCTCTTTCAGAAAAGTCCCGATACTTATCGGTGGCCATGGAGGAAGAAATAAACTGGTGGTGGCACTGCTCGCTAACCCTTGTCTCGTGAAGTAAAGATGGCGCTACAGCGCTATTATCACCAGTTGCCCTTTGTATTCGCTATGGGACGGAAGGGTGTCCTTCGCTCAGAGGAAGAAGAGCGGGCGGGAACTGAAGGAGCGCCGACGCTGCACGGACGGGCACGAAAACAACTTTCGGCCATTGCCGCAAAACGCAGCCGCTGCATGCTTCCACAACAGCTGCCTCCCATCTTCACAGTAGTGGAGTGTTCGCATGTCTTTTTTTGTACCGATTTCTGAAATTTTGAGTCTACTTGCGCCGTGCCTTTGATGCAGGATCCTCGGATGATTAAGTACCCATAATCAACTTTCAAAAATACAAACAACAACTGTATTGTTCTCTCCTGGCGTTTAGCACCTTTGGGACACAATTCGTGATGTCATGTTTTCGTTCACGTGACGTCACAGTGAAATAAGCATCCATTGGTCGATGTACGAAAGATATCCGTTGTGAATCGTATCATAGCCTACTTTGGCATGCAGCCGGATCCCCGTTCTACCTTGTCTGGCATTTATATCAAGCTCAATAAATTGAGTTCACTTCAGTTTCTGCGAATGCGACAACTGCGACAGCAGCGTGTAGCCGGAAAGCGCGGCATCCTGAATGGCTCAACGCTCAGTACTGACATTCCACACGTTTTATGAATAAATAGGTGGCGAGTAGGAAATAGCGCTTGTAACAAGGGTCGTGAAGGTGATAAAGAAACTGCATTCTCGCCTTTGAACTCAATTTGGTTTTAGGGACCCTTTAAGCGAACAAAGGACAAGTGGCATCAAGATTAGATGAATGGTGAACCAACTGAATAGCGCGTGAGTCGAGCCACGAGTTGGTGCTTTTGAAGCTGAATAGGACATTGGTCGTAGTTACGATGAGAAACAGCCTAATGAACAGTTACTAGCTGAAATAAGGCTTCTTCGTCACTAAGCAATCGAGAAACAGCACAGCATAGTGTACCAGAGGATACCAGATCATTGTGGTATATATGACAATGACCGCGCAGATGAGGCCGCTAAATCTGCACACGACGGAACTCAATACACATCCATATACCGTTCTCAAGAACCGACGTAGCTACAATACTTCGTTCGCTTGCACGTGATGTTAAACTGGAACTCAACAGAATTCACAAACACGCGTCTGCATAACTTGGATTCCGATCTGCAGCTTCGTCTTCCTTCAGAGATATCTCGAGCTGAGGAGACTCTTCTATGCTGCATGTGGCGTGGAGTGGCCTTCACGAACGCATACTCCTATCTTATTGGAATGGCCAGCTCTTCTACATGCACTTACTGCAGCTGCGAAGAAATTATCGCACACCTTATATGTGAGAGCACCCATTTACACGCGCCAAGACCAGAACTTACTGCAGCTCTGGATAGACTGGATGATCGACCTTTGTCGGAACAAAGGATTCTGGGTCAGTAGTCAAACCCATCCTCAGCCCAGAAGGCTTTGAAAACTTTGCTACACTTTTTGCGGACAACTGGCCTCAGAGACAGACTTTAGTGTCTTATACTTTTTGATATTGCCTTTCCTCTGTCGCTATTTGTTTGTATTCTCTCTCTCTCTCTTTGCAACATTTCTTTTTTATCATCTGTTATTCCCCTCGCGCCTTTCTCATCACAAGGTAGCCAGCCGGTCTAAGAACTGTCTAACCTCCCTGTCCTTCCGCTTAAACTTTTCTCCTCCTCCACACGGTATATTTGGCGCTTTCCTTTTAATTCGTATGAGTGTCCGTGAGGATGGTGCCTATAGATGCACAATACATACATTTACCATAGCTGGCTTATGGTCGAGCAGCGGTAACTATAGAGACGATGCAGGTAATAGTAGAAAGTTGTCTAAAAAACAACACGTCCATTTTTCGCCTTTGCTACATATATGATTCGCGGAAACAATCGTCAAACTCCATCGATTTCATATGCAATATATTCGTTCACTTCACTATAACCCTTGCTGCGCTTTCCTATAGATGCGTGCACCGACGCCACCACTCTTAAAGCTTGCCTGCCACGCAAAACAGTTCCAACGACTCCCCCCCCCCCCCCCTCCCCCCCCCCCTTTACAGATGCATGCGTAACGCAGTAGGTTGTTCAGCTGTTATCACATCGGAATGTCCACCTCGGTGGTACACTGGTTACGGTATTCGGCTGCTGACCTTAAAGACACAAAAAGAAACAAATAAAGAAAGAAAGTAGCGGGTACGACCCCGCCGCCGCAGTCGCGTTTCGATAGAAGCGAACCCGTCGACGAACACCATTTCGTTCAAATCGCGAGAGCCCTCCAATACGGCGTGCCTCATACTCACATCGTGTTTCTAACGCTTGAAACCCAAGATTGTATTACTGTCCAACTAGAATTTAAACTCCTAACTCCAGCAAATATTTGTGGAATTGGAACCGAAGCTTCTTCGTCCAGCAATTATTTGCGGGCAAAATTTGGTTTGTTTCTTTTCACGTTGTTCAAATATCATCACGTTGTTCATCAAATGTACTTCACGTTGTTCAAATGATACTGAAGATGGGTTCTCGGCGATGACGACCGCGGCGTGTTGACAACGAAAGTATAACGAAAATGACAGACACTGAAGATGTGGCTACATGCAACTCGACTACTGCCGGAACAAAAGTAGCAAACACTACGCCTTCTTTGTTCGCGCTCTAGTTCGCAGTCTGTTATTGGACTTCTTCATAACAACATGATCACGTAAAGAACGGCCGTTAAGAACGGCCCTTTGCTTCTCAAACAACAAGAATGGAACGTAGAAAGAGCATATTTTTGGCTCTCCGTGGATTGCGCAGAAGCTTGACAGTGGCTGCTATTTATGCCTGTCCTATAGTCGCTGCAGTTTCCGCGGCATCGTATACAGTAGATGCAGGGA
The DNA here is from genome assembly GCA_013436015.1 of Rhipicephalus annulatus. NCBI lineage: Eukaryota > Metazoa > Arthropoda > Arachnida > Ixodida > Ixodidae > Rhipicephalus > Rhipicephalus annulatus. Next base: position 7,407 of record WOVY01009311.1, on the reverse strand, counting down.
CCATACGCTCAGGACACTCTATATATGAACTCTAACAGACAACAATGATAAAAAAAAATTGTGCTCGCCGGGCTACGCAGGCCGGCTTCGCTCAAGAAACGCGGACGCGCGCGTGCTAAAGCAAGTCGTCTTTAAGCTTGTCTCCCAAACAATGTCAGACGCAGATGGATCCGGACGGCTCGATCTCGGACCGTCTTTTCACCGTGTGTGGTGTTGGCGTAAGCGTACGCGAGTGTAAACAGAGTGTATAGAAAAAGAGAATAGAAACAGTGAGAGAGAGAGAGAGAGATAGAGAGGATGAGAATGCGAGAGACGAGAACAAAAAAAAGGGGTGGGGGGGGCGAGCAGAAAGAACGGCCCCCGAAATCTTTGCCCCGATATACACACATCACGAAGGAGAGTATACGCGATGCCCCTCTCTACGAAAGGCGTATATGCGGGCGCGCGTTCCTTGCTATACTGGGTAATATCAATTTGGACCCATTCGGAGATTCCATTTACCCTCGCCCCCTGCCCTACCCTCATTTCTCTATCTCGTGGTCTTACGCGAATGGACGGCCGATATGGGCCGTCTGCGGTCTTTTCTAGCCGTACGTCTTCTTTAAATGCGCGGTAGTCACTCACTTTACTTTTTTTAGGTTTACATTTTTTATCGTTCACATTGTTCAACGTGCGTGAGCGTGTAAATGGTACGCAGTCACTTCACCGCTTCATAGGGAAACGAAATATGTCAATTTTTTTTTTTCACCGTGTGAACATTTATTTACGTGCACATTTTTGTTGCCCGAAAATTCACACACCGTATAGTACTCAAGGTTTTGTATCTACGTGAATGTCCGCTCGTGTGTTCTTTTTTTTTCGAAATTCTGCCCTTTGTCACAATAATTTCTTTATTAAGAAATACGCATGTCTTTTTTTGTCAATTGCAGCCAATTTCAAGAACATTGTGACAAGAAATATCATCACAGGGAGAGATAGAGAGAGAGAGAAAGAGAGAGAGAGTAGGCGGCTGCGAATAACGGCACAAGCTTCTTCTTATATTTATTATCTCATCGTTTAAAGAGAAGAAAGAAAGCTTCGCGATTCTGAGCGTCGGGTCGGCAGTTGGTATACGACGGATGTTCAACGCATTACATAGCGCATAACCATCACGCTATATCTCATTTAAGCGGTCTGGACAAGCGAGTGGGCATGAAGAATAGCACTGCAGAGCCGCGCGCACTCCCCGGACCTCGATCCCACGATCTGGCCCATAGCGTCAGCGCGGGACAAATGAAATAAGAGTTGTCGGGCGCAAATTGCCGCGCCATATGTATGTATACGGCTCGATGGAGAGGCCTGGACACACTTGTCCCGATGCCAAATGGGCACTATTTTGTGCGTATGTGGCATTGTCTACAATACATTTCGTCTCGTTCCTTCCCTCTCTTTCTTTCCAGTTGTTTTGTGACTTATTGGGATGAATAGAAAAAAAAAGGGCGGGCACCCGATTTGTTCGTCGGTTGAACGGCTCGTTTGGCACACGACCAATGTGCAGCGGAGTTCTGGCTCGTGCTACGCGAAAAATTATGTCGTTCTCGGTACGCTGTTTCCTTCGCTTCGTGGTGGCAATTTGCCGTATGGTCCTCGTAATCATAACCATCATCATTCCAAATGCCATTAGGAAGAGGGGGCTGAGATGGGAGCCGAACAGCGGGACGTAGAGAATATATCCAGAAAGAGGGAAAAGAAGGAGGGAGAAGGTACAGCGAAAGCATGGCAGTCATGCATCATCCAGAACCAAGTTCAGGCAACTATTTGTTCGCCCCGGGAAAAAAAAATCACGGTATATCCACGGAGTGAATGATGATGAGTGGGTCGAAGCGTCCATCAGCCCGTCCGTGCTTCCGTCCGTCCGCGCGATCATCCATGCGTCCATCCATGCGTCCGTCCGTCTGTCCATGTGTCCGTCCGTGAGGTCCATCTGTTCATGCGTCAATCCGTCCATGCGTCTATCTAGTGAACAGTCCAAGTACCGCCCTCTCCCATCTCGCAACCCTTATGGCACATACCCACTCTAAAGCGGGTATGTGCCACCGGTGGATACATACATACATACATACATACATACATACATACATACTACATACATACATACATACATACTACATAATACATAACATACAGTACATACATACAGACATACATACATACATACATACATACATACATACATACGGAGGAGGAGGAGGAAAAGCGACAGACCACGCCATAAAAAACTTCTCCCCTAAAAAACTGGAACAGAATAATGAGAGAGAGTGGGAAGATGTAACAGAGAACCGCCTGTACTGGGTATTTTCTGCTCTGTGTCGCTGTGCGCTGCTCAGGATCTGCTTGAAGCAAGAATTCATACCATCTCGTCTTAATGTTCATTTCGTTGTCTGTTTATTCGTAACAACTATTATGTAAAGAAAGAATGACTGATATCTTTGGAAACACACTCGTATAAGACACTCTTACGTATTAACAAATTTTGAGTAGATGACCGTATCAGTCTCTTCAACCTCCCACATCAGGTAGGCTAAAAGCGCTTGTAAAGGACGGGATACGTGAAAATATTATGATGTCAGTAAATGAAAATATACCAGTGTCTGCCCTTATAAGGGCACTTTCAAAAGCAGCCACTTCTCATTGCTAAATAAGATGATGCTTCCATTCCGGTGGGCCAAGGTGGTTGGATAGCAGAGCGCATTGCGGGAAGTATTGCGGAGCGAATAGCGGAGCGGAGTTGTGAAAGTGTAGTGCAGGGTTGCAAGCCAAAAGGTGACCCGCACCGATGGCAGCGACACGTAGCGCCGATTTAGTTATGTGGCCGAACAGTCATGCACTTCCTTCAGTCATGACGCGGATGGGCTGGTCCCCGCTGCAAAAAAGGTCGTCCCTTTTCGTGGCAAGAAACTGCAGGTTCTCCTTCCTACTCAGGTGAATGTTGTCAGCACACGGCATGTGTTTTCTACAGCTATTCACACGCAGCAGAAAAATAACGTTCCGACGGCATATTTATGACGGTGAAGAAGGTTACCTTTAAAGCGAAATTGGCACCACCACGCTAAAGTACAAGTGTAGGAAGATGCATTCACGACATAGGGCGTGCGAGCTATATCAATTCAAGGCAACCGAAAAACAATAGCAAAAGCACGAAAAAAAATTCTACAACTCACATAAAAGGACACACACATCATTATCATTTGTTAACACCCTCTAGCGAGTCACAGAGAGCATACATACAGAAAAGCGAGTCATGTGATGTGGAGCGAAATAGAAACACGCGTATGAATTGATGGAAGCTTTATTATACTGCTGGACAGCACGTACACGACAGAATGTAGCCGCAAAAAAAATGTAAACAGAACCATAATAATGTAAAGAAAGCTATACAAAGTAAATAGAGCGTGATAAACTTCGAAACTCCTCGACTAAATATGTTTGTCACTAGTTTAAACTCGAAACGTTACGCCCTCTTAGTACATCGTCGGGTGAGCTATTCTGATTCAATTATGTGACGTAAATTAGAGAAAAAAAAGTGACGCCTCAGTATATGCAGCTTTAAAAAAATGCGATCAAATAGCGGGACAAGGAATAGAAACGTGATCATGACGGTCTCAGGAAGGCTGCAAAACATAATTAGGCACGAATAAATAACAAGTTAGACCACTGCTGTAAGCAGTTACCGGCCCTGGGGAAGGGTTACGTGCTATTGCCTGTGTCTTGGGTTACAACAACACTGCAATGCCAGTTTCATGACCACACCAGATAGACGCGAGCAATGCGTAGCGAAAATCACCCATCGTAGAAGAATATAAACGCCCGCTCAAAAATGGGCTTGGTTTCAAAAAGGCCCGTCCCCCACACAAAGCGGACGAGGAGCGTCGGAAGGACGTAGCGGTGAGGCAACGGGACATTTGATTGGCGAGTGAAAATTTCAACTTTTCATTGCTCTAAATAGGGAAAGCGCAAACGCAGTGGCGCGATTCGTCCCGCTGGGAGGGCCCTCCCTCCTCTCCTCTTTTTCAATGCGATCGATACGGTATGTTGCGCGTGTGCGCCCTTCTCCATTGAAAAGCGCTTGCACGCATGCGCCATACCGAAATAGAAGCGCGCTGAAAGAGGGACAGCCATTTTTCGATAGGCGAGGAGGAACATTTTCCCAGGTTGAGAGAGCGTGGATAGCGTCAGGAGAGTGCGCACAATAGGGAGTTTTAGAATGTCGTTTGCAAGCGCTGCGGGCGTTGCGGAGCGTTGCGGACGTAGCGGGCGCCATATGAGATTTAGAATAGCGTCTGCCCTGCTACCATCCGCAACGCACGATCGCAGCGACACCGTAGCCTCGAAACCAGCGCTTGCGGGCCACATGCGGGCCGCCATATCACCGCACGCAACTTCGAATTTTTCGCGTGCCGTCCGCGAATGCGAACGCCGACTCGCGTTACGACGCCATGCGCAGTGGCAGTGACCGCACCCCACGGGCTCGGTGTGCGCTCTTCTAAAACTTCCTATTAAGGGAAAAGCCCACCGTGATAGCGTCGCGGTTATGGTATTGCGTTACGAAACGCGAATACTCTGCTTCCCTTACCGGCTGCCACGTTCAGGTAGGTGGCGTGTTAAGTATGCAACGTCATCATTGACGTTAAGAACACCTTACCAAAGCTCGCCATATATGGAATATTAGGCGCCAACATCGAGGCATGATTGCGAGACGCGCCGTGGTGGAGGAGTCTGAAAATTTCGACCATCTGGCACTACATTGACACGCACTGACATCCTTTAGCGTTTGGCCTACATCAGTGTTCGGGTCGGCAGCCGGACACCGTATCCCCTGTAAAACTTAGGTAGACAATGAAACTCCTGGTAGGCCGGGTTAATGCGGACCCCTCCCCCTCCCCTCTTGCCTCGTACTTCGAGTGGTTGATAGTTTTCAGCCTCGTTCATCATAGTAAGCTACAATTGTGCACTTTTCGCTTGGCGGACATTCACAGATCACCCGTCATTTAGCAGCGCCTGACGCATGGTCTCCAGCCCATATATAGTTGCTCTTCGCTTAATTTCCGTTTTGATGAGTTGACTGCCCAGTTCGTAACTAACTTCAAAGATGGGTCGCCAGTGATGAACTTTTCTATTTCGCCGGGCCACTACGCATTACTTTTGTTTCAACATATACGAACTTAGTCCTACTCCAATACTTTTGCGGTTTAGGTCTTCAAGCTTACTATATAAACATTTTAACGTTCCAAAACCACGGCGTGATTGATTATTAGGGATGCCATTAATGAAGGGCTCCAGAAGTTTAGACCATCTGGAGTTCCTTTAAAGTGCACTGACAACGCACAATTGTCGGGTCTCCACCATTCTGCTTCCGTCGGAATGCCCCCGCCACACCCGGGCTCGAACCCGCGACCTTTGTATTAGCAGCCGAGCACACTAACCACTACACCACCATGGCGGAGCGCTCTTCAAGCCTTCAGGAGGGAATACGATTGAAGAAAAAAAATAGCTGTAATTACGATTAGGATAAGAACATGTGGAAGGTTTAAAACTAACACAAATGTAAACATTTACAAATAAACGACTAATACGTGAGATTAGGCGTGTCATACGCGCAATTAACTTCAACAAGGCTGAAAGCGTAGCGACGTAAAATGCGTGACATGGCAATGTGGCGAACATGATCAGGGATGAAAAGAACTCAGAGAAGTGAAGGCGTTGTTTGCTGAAATCTTGCTTTTCACCGAATCACTGCATCACGAACGTTTGGTAGACAACAGCCTCCAGTAAATATATTGCGAAAGAGGGGCTTTTCCGCACAAACAGTTAAGTAGTGAAGAAGCAAGCTTTACCGAGTTATTTCTACGTTGTCGTAAGCTCGTGCACGGTCATGTTCCATATATAATGCTTGATTGACATGCGGAGTTTATCGTCCCAAAACCACCATATGATTATGAGAGACGCCGTAGTGGAGGGCTCCGGGAATTTCGACCACCTAAGGTTCTTTAACGTGCACCCATATCTGAGCACACGGGCCTACGACATTTCCGCCTCCCATGGGAAATGCAGCCGCCGCAGCCGGGTTCGATCCCGCGACTTGCGGGTCAGCAGCCGAGTACCTTAGCCACTAGACCACCGCGGCGGGGCCATTTTCTATACATATAAGTGCAACGCGTGTGACTATTACAGAATATTGAAGAACCAGCGACGATAAAAAATGGCAGCATATCCAAGGAGTGAATGATGGAGAGTGGGGCGAAGCATTCGTCCGTCCATTCGTTCTTGCTTCCGTCCGTCCATGCGTCCGTCTGGTGTGACTGTCCATGCGTCCATCCGTCCGTCCGTGCGTGCGTCTGTTCGTGCGTCCGTCCCTGCGTTCTTCCATGCATCTGTCTGCCGTGCCTGTTCGTCCATCTATTAAACACTCAAGTGCCACCACATCTCGCGTCTTTTCACCATATATTCCCATATAGAAGCACCGCCATCCAGCGGACATTCCAAGGACTAAACGAGAGGTGGGACAACGCACACTTTCTTACGGCTTGCGCTTCGGGTCTACTTCCACCTTTAACCACCTCGAGTTCATGGTATATACTAGTTCACTGTATTCATGGTACTGCGGCCCAACGCTCGCTAAACCTTTCTAAAACCAAGGAGGTTACGCCCAGCGAGTATAACGTAGCAACCGTTTTCCTGTCAGATAGTGCTCAATGTACATGCCAATGGCTGCTAATGGAAAATCAGGCAGGAGCAGGAGAATTCGGCTTTTACTTTCTTACGGCTTGCGCTTCGTATCTACTTCCCACCTTTAACCACGTCGAGTTCATAGTATATTACTACCTTCACTGTATTCATCGCACTGCAGCTCAACGCTCGCTAAACCTTTCTGAATCAAAGGAGGTTACACCCAGCGAGCATAACGTATCAACCCTTCTTTTCAGATAGTGCTCAATGTACATGCCAATGGCTGCTAATGGGGATCACAGCGTGCGTGTTAACTAAAGGCCAAATGCTCCTGTCTCTCATTCCCCAATTAGCAGCCATTGGCATGTACATTGAGCACTATTTTTTATTGTTCAACAACGCACAGAAGAAATCTCTTACCGGCACCACCTTCAAGGTCAACATGTTATACTTGTTACATACAACAACTGCTACGAGGACGAACGGGTGTCGCTATAAAGAGCTTCGCCCCTAAAAAAACGATCACGTTTAAGAGTCAATCGGAGGCCGCGGCATTTGATCGCGCCGTATCCACGGACTCAAATCGATCCATCTTGAGCAACGCGTGTCATGACAATCAGGCCTCTCATCCAAGCAGACACATAAGAATGCCAGGGCGCACACACCTATTAGTGTCACTATCAGTGAATGACACTGTTGTTT